>CAUYQV010021595.1:0-10441 GCA_963574575.1 Galagoides demidoff
ACAATTTCCTGTTTAATATGGTCATAGTTATTGTTGTATTACACAACATATAGGTGTATGTCAAAATGTTTGAAATGTATTTATTTATTTTAGGAGTAGATATTTCAAAGCTATAAAGTTCCAAAAAGAGGACATAGGCTCTGTTGAGCCAGTATCTAATGTGAAAATAGAATCAGCATGTCTTATTTTTTACATTTATTCAGTATTGATACTAAATAATAGGTATAGTTCCTGAATATTATATTCCCATGATGCTTATTAGCTCTTCGATTTGTTTAACGCATAACACTTTTCACAGCAAATAACATGCCTGCCTAGCAGCACAGCATGTGCTCAGAAATTCTCCAGGTTGAAATAGCTTCTGTTAAATACACCTGTTCGTATGTAATCTTTTTACTTCTTCTTACTGTTATGTTCCTAGCTGTCAGATGATGTTATTATTTTTTTTTACATTGAATCTGTTAAGTAACTTGTTATTTTGATGAACAAATATTAAACCTTTTTAAAACTGGACTGGATTCAATTTCGGTTTGTGAAAATTTATCACAGTGTTCATCTTCAGGCCTAATAGCTGCAAATAATATTTAACATAGTGGCCCTCAGAATATTCCTTTTCTGCTTGCAAGCAGTATTGTCATTAATAAAAATGAAGGGATATTTTTAACATAAGATTTACTATGATTATTGCTTCATGAAAATATAAAAGTCTAAAGTAAAGAATAATTCTCAGAATTATAGTAGTTAATTATAAAATGATTTCAAACACTGTCCAGTTAACATGAGTGCCCTTTTTATTTTTCTCTGGATGCTAAACCTTGTCAGTTGAGTCCTAAGGTTAAATTCTAATGGCAGAATATTCTTCAGAAAATGTAAAATGATCCTTGGAATTAAGAAAGTTAATAGTTACAAATGGTTGATACAGTCACAGTTTTTCATTCCCATAAAAGGTCCCTACATTTCTCCCATTTCCATGTGAATGACAATATTTCCTTGCATTGGGGGGTGAGGGAAGGACTGTAGATCTCTGTTATTTTTTGATGCCATATTTTTATTCCATTCTCATTCTATTTTTATGAGGTCCCCACATTGAATCTGTTATAATTCATATAAATATTTACTTAAGGCATTACTATTACTTACCATCACATCTGTCTTTTCACTTCATTAGCAGACATCCTTACACTCCCTTGCCCCTTTGAAGATGAACATAACAAAGTAATTTTAACTTTAATTTAAACATAATTTTCAAAGATAGATATTTTAAAAAAGGTGTTTTGTTCTTTATGCTCTTTTCTTTCAAAGTGGTTATGATCATAATGTTTGTTAATCTTGAGGTTATACTAAAAGGAAAGTAAACGTGGAGTTACCACATGGAGGACAGGTACAAGGGAGAGTCACTTGATCATGGAATGAATTTTTTTGTAATTGAGAAATAAGTTTTGTTGTGAAAAGCTACTGAGCCTGGTAACTTGTTATCTCTATGAACAGAACCTTTTCTCTACACAGGTCATTTTTTTCATGTGTTAACTCATATCTATGGTGCTTACTGTTATAATATAGCTTCAAATACTGTTCCACTTCTCACCATTTTTAAGTTATACCAACCTATTTATGTCTGGTTTTATTATCTTATCCTTTATACTATTTTTCAGTCATAGAAGACTTTATCTTTTCTATCTACTGCTTCATCTATAATCTATGTTGTTGGCTGAAAAATGAAAACTATATTTTGTAACTTTACCAGAATATAAAAGGAAAAAATTAGAATTTAATATATATACACCTTTAAAAATGAAAATAAAAAGACTCTGCTCTCAACGATTCTACACATTCAATGTTCAGTTCCTGTGCATTTTTTGTTGTACGCAAAAAATCTCAAGAAAGAATTGGGAGCTCCACCATGTGCAGAGGTTGGCAGTGGGGCCCTTGAACTCTTTCTTTTATTTCAATGAAATATATTGTAGTTAATATGTAGTTTAAATATGTAACATTGATAATACTATGCTAATCAGAAACATGGGAATAAATCATAAGGAGATATGTTTTGTGTACTTTAATAATATTTACTAAATTATATTTTAAAAGACCAATAAAAATAAACAAGCCTACCTGAATTATTGCTCAAAATTCAAAATAATCAGGATTAAATCCAATAAGAATTTGCTTCCTGAAGTGAATTAATAAGCTAAATATAAATATTTTTATAATTAATTCATTATATTTTACATTATCTTTTCAATTTTTAAGTTGAATGTAATTTAGGAAACACATAATATGTTATTATAATTATGCATATGTATTATAAATAAATACATTACTAATAAATATAATATAATAATTTTATTATATATAAATAAATATCATATGTATGATAAATATATTTTGATAGTGTTGTATAAAACCTAGGAAACAGTAAGTGAAAAAATGAACTATATATTTTTATTGGATTTTTCTCCTTTATTTTGAGATCTGTTGTATTATATGGAAACAAGATTTTAAGCAACCTCAGAGCAAACAAAAACTAATGGTGTCTTAATTTTTTTCTGTAGAACCTATGACCTATGTCTCTGTTCTGCATATAGTAGGCATGCTTGTTATGATCCCGATCAATAGAAATGTGAATGTTATCTGACAAGTGACATTTAGCAGTTTATATTTTTGGTTACGGCACTATCACACCACAACAGTGAATTACACTAGCCAAATAGAAAGAATTTTTAAAAAATTATGTTTATTCACAATGAGAGTCACCTGTTTACTTAGAAAAACAAGTAATTCACTCTACTGACCTTTCATACTGATTCCTAATAAAATTCCTGGCCTATACTTCTTTGAAATGGATTTACATCATCTGAGAAAATTTACTCTATTTCTAAGATCTAGTTATGAATTTAAAAGAAAAATTACACCAAGCTAAAACTTTAATATTTCTGTTTTATTTTTAATGAGAAATAACTTGATCTCTGTTTATAAAATTGAACCTAGAACATGTGATATTATAGCATCTGTAGCTCTAGGTAAACACTGTATTTTATTAGAGAAGACTGAACTTTAATGAAATGCCACTGATGTTCCTTTAGTTCAAAGGCAGAAGTACTTACTCGTTTCATTTCAAGGTGATCATGCTTGTAAGCAGGAACAAGAGAACTGTGGACAACAGAAATGTACTGCGTGATTTTACATCCTGCTCTCGGACTGAAGAAATCATGGATTTTTATAACAAATCAGCAACAAGAGCTAAAAGATCAGTGTGAATAATGTCTGATTATTCTCTTTATTCTTTATAGTTTCTGAAGTAAAAGTCACGAATTATGCTGAAAATCTTCATACACCAAATTATGTCTGTCTCTCAGAGTTCTGAATCGTTTTTGCTATGATATAATAAAAATTACCAGTTAACGAATATAAGCCATCTTTGTTACTAGAATAAAACCTATAAATAAGGCAAACAACAGAATGCGTATAGACTATGTGATAAATGATTAAGAAATAACAAAAAACAACCAAAAAAAATATGCTGAGAGAACTAAAATCAAATATATATGCCATATCAATAGATGGCTAATTTTTAGCTAAATATATGATTTCTAATGTAAGCAATAATAGATCTTACCTCAAAGTTCTGCAAGAAAAAAGTACACGCAAATCACTTAAAACTTACCCAAGATTGCAACATCTCATACCTGACACTCCAGCCTGCCCATTTGCTATATAGTTTTAATACACCTAGATTTCCACATGGTAATCTAGCACAATATTACAACCAAAATATCGACATAATTAAGGGTAAAGAACATTTTCTTTACCCTTAATGTAGGGGTAAGGTTTCTTTACCGTTCTTTATGTGGCATTGTTACATCTAGGTACACTTCCCTTCTACCTCTCCCCTTCCCTAATCTTGGCAACCACTTATCTGTTCTCCATTTTATAATTGTGTCATTTCAAGAAGAATGTTATATAAGTGTTTTGTTGTTGTTGCTGTTTCCTGAAACAGAGTATCACTCTGTTGCCCAAGCTGAAGTGCTATGGTGTCAGGCAAGCTCAGAGCAACCTCAAACTCCTACCTCAGCCTGTATAGTTGGGACTACAGGTACTGGCCGTGACACATGGCTAATTTTTCTATTTTTAGTAAAGATGGGATCTTGCTCTTGCTCAGGCTGGTCTCGAAGTCCTGAGTTCAAGCAATCCACCTGCATCAGCCTCCCAGAGTGCTAGAATTACAGGTATGAGCCAGGGTGCCAGGCCAAGAGTGTTTTATAAATGTAATTCCTGGGACTGGTTCTTTTGACTTAGCATAATTTGCTGGAGATTTGTCCAGATTGATTGTCTAAATCAACTATCCTTTCTGTTTCATTGACAGAGTAGTATAACATGACACGTTATGCCAGAGTTTATCCAACCTTTCTGAATTAATCTAAGTTGTCGCCAGTTTTGGCTATTGTGACTATAGGTGATGTAAACATTCATGTACAGATATTTGTATGAATGTAAATTTTTATTTTTCAGGTCAAATGCTCAAGAGAGGAATTGTTGAACTGTATGGTAATTGCAAGTTTAGATTAGTTCAAAAAATATCAGAATGTTTTGCAAAATGGTTATACTATTTTACATACCCCATTATCAATAAATAAGTGGCCCAGCTTCTCCGAATACTTGCCAATATTTGGTGTTGTAACTATTTTTTATTTTAGCCATTCTGATTATGATCAGATATCAGAAAATCTCATTGTGATTTTCATAAAGACCAATGAATTGTTACTCTTGCTTTCTTTCTGTATTAAATATATATTTTATCCTTTTACTTTCAACCTAAATGCATTAATTTATTTGAAATCAATGTTTTGTGGGTAGCAAAGAGTCAGGCAATGTTTTCTAATCAATTCTTCCACTTTTTAAAATTGGTGTTTCTTTTAACATTGATATTTAATGCAATAACTGATATATTATGGCTTAAGTATGTTGTTTTATTTATGTTTTTCAGTATTTTTCTCTTTTTTCTCTTTCTTGTATATTTGTAGATTCTTGAATTTTTTTGGCTTTTTGTTTTGATTGATCCCTGTTTTTTTTTTGTTTTTTGTTTTTTGTTTTTGGCTGGGGCTGGGTTTGAACCTGCCACTGGCATATGGGGCCAGCTCCCTACTCCTTTGAGCCACAGGCACGACCCTGATCCCAGGTGTTTTGAGCACACTTCGTATTGCCATTTTGGTAGTTGTCCTAAGTATTATGTTATGCACACAAAACTTATAATCTCCTAGTAGCATCATTTTATCACTTTCATTAAAATGTGAAAACTTACCTCCCTTTATTTTCCTTAACCTACTTTATTTTTATTAATCTAAAAATAGTTTTTTATCTATTTGAAACAAATCAACTAATAGTCTAATTTTGCTTTGATTTTCAACCACAATTTTAAAAGTTTAATAAAAGAAAGAAATTTATTGTATTTCCCATATTATTACACTTTCTATTATTTATTCAGTCTTCCTGCCATATAGGGCATGTGGCACCGTGGCCCCAGCTGAGGGGAGGACCTGCAGTCTCTACCCTGAGGGCGTGGGTGGGGTGGCAATGGGTAGAGGAGCAAGTGGGGTGAAGTGGGGGGGGGGCTCTGCCTCTTTTGTGGAATAATGATAATGATAACTATCACATGGTGTTATTATAAAGCTCAAATGTTATTAATTCTATGAAATCATTTCTAAAACAAACTATTAGTTGTTTTTCTCATGTGTTTTTTGGGTAGGACAAATAAGTTAACACAGTTTAACACGTCTTCAGAGGAATGAATTCATATACAAAAGCAGACACTTCAGAAAACCCTTCTATGCTCCCATTGGCATTTCTTTACTTCACCCAGTTTTATTGGTAGCCAGTATATTTAATTTCAGCATTTTCTTCTGTAGAAAGTAGCAATACTTTCAATATAGAATCTTCACAGACTATACTAGCACCATCATCTCATTTCCTATCAAAACTATGCCTGTTTCTTTTGCCATGCGCTCTGTAATTATCTGAACATCAGCAGCCTGCTGTTGACATTGGCAAAGGAGTCGAGAACAGAATAATATTAATTTCTATACATGAGCCTGGACACTCTTCAGAAATATCTTATGTCATTACAGTAATGATCTTACAGGGATGCTCTGCTCTTTCACACGTCTATGGTTTAAGATTTTACATTTTGTTTATTCCTGCCTGAAAGAATCAGCTTATTCATGCATGTATTAAAACTGCATGGTCATTTATTCTGTTCAACAGAGATAATTATTTCATAATTTTAACCAACTGTTTAGGTGGGGTAAGATAATATTGCCTTTTAAGTAAGTGGGCATATATGTATGTCTTCCTTAAAAATGTAATTGATAATTTAGAAATTTTGTATTCTTAATATCAAGATGAATTTTTGGTCACTGAAACTTAGAAAATCACCACCTAGAAAATCATGCGTTGGAAAACTGGTCCAGTAACATAAGACTTACTTGAATTCTACCAGGCAACCTATTTTTCTCATTAAAGAAGTTACCAAGTTGAGTGGAAAAAAAAAAAAGATTACTTTTAAAATCAAGAATCATAAAAGAGAATCATGTAGTAAGTGAGTATTATGGAAATCCATTGTATCATCATACTTTACTTATAATATGCAGTTTTAATAGAGAACCCTCATGTTCCTCTCATGAAAGCAGATAATCTTTATTTTGAACTTCTTTTAGATTATTCAAAAATGGCTTTACATTTTTCATTTGGCTATTCTTTATTGCAATTCTTTAATTATTTATTGCAATAATTATAATAGTAACATCTTACTTTACATTAATCTATATATTCAAATTTCTGAATTCTTCAAAAAAATTTCGGATTTTATGTAAATATTTTTGGATATATACCTGTGTGTTCTCTCAGTCTCTTGGAGGGCATGTTGGTGGATGGTGTGTTTATTCAGTTGATCTTATATACTTTATTTTTTACCCTCTGTGATGTTTTGGTTTTACAAAAAAAAGTAGCCAAAATTAATTAGATATTAAAGCTTATAATATTGCATTTTCTCTAGCCTCTATATAGATTTAAAATTTACATATGGAAAGTTTCAGAAGGAACAATTATTAAATCTATACAGTTATGCAAAAGATGATAAAATATTTTCTAACAACTCTCAAGCATTATTATTAGAAGAAAGTGTTTTATTTGAGACATGTGCCATGAAAGAGAAATAAAGTGTTTTATTTCTTGTGCTGGGAAAGAGGAATAACTGGTATTCAAATTACTGGCATGTTTTACAATAATAAATCTGTTGCCTATATTGCATCAAAAGGTGATGAAGCTATACCAACTGGAGTTCCATGTCCTCTGAACAAAGGTTAAGAACATTGAGAAGTTTTTTGTTTGTTTGTTTGACACAGAGTCTCATTTTGTTGCCCTTGGTAACTCATAGCCACCTCAAACTCTTTTTTTAAAGATATTTTTATTAAATCATAGCTGTGTACATTAATGCAATCATGGGGTATAGTGTGGTGTTTTCATATGCATTTTGAAATACTCTCATCAAACTGGTTAATGTAGCCTTCATGTCATTTTTTTAGTTATTGAGTTAAGACATTCATACTCTGCTTTTGCCACCTCAAACTCTTGAGCTCAAGCAGTTCACTTGCCTCACCCTCCGGAGTAGCCAAGACTGTAGGTGCCTGCCACAATCCCCGGTTATTTTTTTTAAAAATATCTTTAGAGGTGGGGGGTCTCATTCATGCTCCAGCTGGTCTTGAACCAATGAGCTCAGGCAATCCACCTGCCTGGGCCTCCCAGAGTGCTAGAATTACAGGCATGAACCACCATGACTGGCAACATTGACAAGTTAAGAACATTAACCAGGAGTCATCTCATATAAACAACAAGTTTTTTTTTTCCTCCAGAATTTTTTTTTTGGCTGACTGTTCTTTTCAAAATTGACTAATTTAATAAATCACATAAAATTAAGAAAGGGCAGTGCAAAAATGCCCTAATAGATTTCTCCAGTAATCATCCTCTTACAGAAGTATCAATTTGAACTACTTAAACAAAAATACCTTCATTAGAACTAAAAAAAAAGTAATATTATAGTATGTGGTTGTAGAATAAGAATAAGAAAACACACATTGAAGAAAGTAGGAAGGACAGTATTATATTATTATGTAAACTCTACCTTAATTTAAGGCAGCATGATGCAGACAAAGTTACTGATTGTTTAGGGAAAAGAGAAGAAAGTGAGCACAAGGTGTTGCTGCAGACCACAACACTGGATGCCACAGTAAAATTCAGCACTGAGGAGAACTCTGTAGCTCCAGATTCAAGACAAACACATGGAGACAGAGCCTCCAGATCCTCTTCTCTCCTAGGTGGAAACATGCAGCCTCAGACTCTAGGCTTTCATGACAGATCCCCAAGATGTACCACCACTGGGCCAATATTTATGGCCCAGAGTCCAGACAGCCCATAATGACAGGCATGACATAGTCGCCCTGAGCATAAAGCACACCCTAGTGCTGCACTGGCCATGGTGGGTGCTGGCTTAGGAACTTCACTGTGGAGCCTTCTCAAAACTTCTGAAAGATGAAGTGTTTTCCTAAATAAATGCAGTGTTGTGAAGATCAAAGTAAGTATCTAGATCTTCAAACATCCAGACATTGATCCAGGGCTACAAGAAGCAAAAACAACAAAGGAAACATGATATCACCAAGGAAAGAAAATGAAGTACAAATGACTGATGCTATAAAAATGAAGATGTATGAACCAGGTGATAAAATAGTCAAAATAAATTATTTGGTAGAAGTTCGGCAAGCTTTAGGAAATTCATGAAAAGACCCCAAAAGCAATCTCAGCAACAACAAATATAAATGAGACTTGATAAAATTAGAAAGCTTCATTACAGCCCATGACACAATCAAAAGAGCGAATAAACAACCCACAGAATGGGAGAAAATATGCACAAGCTATACATCTGGTAAAAGACTGATAACCAGAATCTAAAAGACCTCAAGCAAATCAGTAAGAAACAACCAAACAGCCCCATTAAAATGTGGACTAAAGACATGATCAGAAACTTTTCAATGAAGATAAACTAATGGGCAACAAACTCATGAAAAAATACTCAACATTTGTAATCATTAGGGAAATGCATTTCAAAACCACAATGGCATCTCACCTTACTCCAGTGAGGATGGACTTATTAAAAAAAAAAAAAAAATCCCCAAACAGCAGATGTTGGCATGGATGTGGAGTGAAAAGAACACTTATACACTGTTGGCAGACTGCAAACTAATATAACCTCTATGAAAAACTTTATGGAGATACCTCAAAGAACTCAAAGTAGACTTACCATTTGATTCACACAAAGGAATAAAAGGCCATTTTATAAAATATAAAAAGGGCACCAGCACTCTAATGTTTATAAGCAGCACAATTCATAATCACAAAGGTGTGGAAACAGCCTAAGTGTCCACTGATACCTAAATGGATTAATAAAATGTCGTATATGGATAGTATAGAGTACTCCTCAGCCACAATAAAATGTCAATCTAGTATCTTCTTGGACAACCTGAAGGGAACTGGAAACCATTCTTCTCAGCAAAACATCATAAGAGTGAAGAAACAAACACATGTACTTAATAACAATTTGGAACTAATTGATTAACAATTAATTACACATATGGAAATCAAGCTGAGGATAGGACAGGGAAAAGAAGAGAAGGAGATGGATAAATTCAGACCTGTTGGGTAAAGGGAACCCTATCTGGATGAATAATTTTGACTTGATTTGTACAAACAACAAGTATATAAACAAAACATCTATACCCCCTAACTTTATGAAATGAAAAAACATGCAGAACCAATAAAACAAAATAAAAAATACTGAGTGATCAAAAGAAAAAAACTTAATGAAGAGATTGAAATAATATTAAAAATTCCCATACATCCCGGAGATGAAAAATACAATGAGCCAAATTTTAAAAATGCAATAGAGACCCTCAATAGAATAAGCAGAAAAAAAGAATCTGTGGACTCACGTACATGTTATTTAAAAATACATAGTAATATGTCTATTGGCCATGCTCCTGTCTTCTTCAGAGAAGTTTCTATTCAAATCTCTTGCCCACAATGAGATGGGATCACTTGTTCTTTTCTTGCTAATACATTTGAGTTCTCTGTGGATACTGGATATCAAACCTTTGTCAGAGACATAACCTGCAAATATTTTCCCCCATTCTGAGGGCTGTTTGCTTGCTTCACATACTGTGTACATGGCTGTACAGAAGCTTTTTAGTTTGATCAGGTCCCAGTAATGTATTTTTGGTGTTGCTTCAATTGCCCAGGGGGTCCTCCTTATAAAATATTCTCCCAGGCTGATATTAATGTCTTATAACACAATAATTAAGAAAATTCAGTGAAGACTATGTTAACCAGTTTAATGTAAGTA
>CAUYQV010021596.1:0-17993 GCA_963574575.1 Galagoides demidoff
GAGAAGGGAGGGGGGAATGGGTGGAGGGAGGGGGATTGGAGGGACCATTTTTGAGGTCTATCTTACAGGGGTACAAGTGAAACTCTCTAAGAGTAGAATCAGAACGTTTTAAAACTATAACTGAGAAAATGACATGAAGGCAGTGTTGATCAGTTTGGTGGAAGTATTTCGGATTGCATGTGAAAACCCTACACTGTATCCCAGAAGGGCATTAATGTACATAGTTACCATTCAATAAAATTTAAAAAAAAAAAAAAAAAAAGAAACTGACCTCAGGTATGTTTGGAATCTCTCGGATAGGAGTGATTAGCCTCAGTTTTCAAAATAGGCTCTGCTGTAGGCAGCCCAGGGCAGAGCTTGCTCAGCAGTTGGTGGTGTTTTGACTTGGGGCAGAGGAGTAAGAGCTAAGGGGTGACCTTGCCTGGGCTCTGCTTCAGAGGCCCAGACCTGCTCTTAAGTGGTGTTTTCTGTCCTGCTTAGAAAGACTGAGGTCCTGCTGCTTCTTAGTCCAACCATTCCTATTTTGTATAAAGGGGAAATGTTGGCACTAGGGTTGTCGCTCAGCATGGAGCTACATGCTGAAATTTGTTTGAGGCTGGGCTGGGCTTTAGGTCCTGTGTTCATGAATAGTACCTGACTGGGCTGGTGGTCCTGCTCCGGAGAACTCCATATCTTCTAGCACCACACTTCTAACGACAGGAATGTTGACTTCAGAATTATTGAGGAAATATTTTGATTTCTAGCTAAATGTCGTGGTATTAAGGACTAGTGAGGAAAAAACCAACTAAACCTTAAGTAGAAAGGCTGTCAAACCTTGCTGTCTTGCTGTGGCTTTTCCTATATTAAGTAATTAAGTTGTGTATTCGTGTTCATACACTGGGTCTAACAATGGCCCGTGGGAAGCAATGCCAGAAAATATTATTCAACCAATATATTAATGTGAATTATTGACATCAATTATCAAAAGCATGTGGGATTTTGTAGGGATTAAAGAAGAATTCATGCATTTTATTCTTTTTAATTATGTAGTTTTACTTATATTGTGCAATCCTGATCTATTAAATAAATACCATCAGAAAAGACTATAAAGAAATGTCATTATTGTTAAATTGAGATGAGGGGCAAGTGTGCATTTTATAGCTGGTAATGTGGTGAAGGAGATTTACTCCTGAACAAAAGTAGCACTGGGAAATGAAGGTCATACGGCCTGCTGGCAGGAAGGCTGTCCAGATGGGGAAGGGGCTGGGACCTCAGCAGAAGCAAAGGGACAGTCCTGGTTGACAGCAGAGAATAGTCTGAGGGGGAAAACTAGCTCTCGGAGTGGGTTATGCCAACAGTCACCACCAGCAGGGGCTGCCAGGTGGTGTGGTACCAGGGTCCCCAGCAGGTGAGTGGAGCTAATAATGAGAAAGCAGGTAGGAGACACCTGGACTGCCCTTGGGTAGCAAAGTCATTGGGCCGAAGCTCAGAACAAGAACTTAGAAAAGAGAATTAATCCTAAAACTAGAGCGTGTGGGAATACTTTGTCTCAAAAGGTGCTGTTTGCAAAGAAGCTAGATTGAATTTGGGGACATGGCGTAGAAGTCCAGAGGCCCTGGACCCCAGATTTGTGTGACTTCGAGGTGGGCTGAGATAGTTTCAGCACTTTCTGCTTCAAAGCTGCATTTGCTTCGTAAACAAGAAGGGCTGTGTTACAAGGAGAAAAGCAGCTGAGGGACAACGAGGTACAGACGATGGTGGAAATCTAGCTGGAACTAGTTCCTACCAAGGAAAAGTCGTGAAGTGACCACCTTAATCAGTCCGTATGGTGGTTGTATTCATATTGCTGTAGCAGGAAGATGAGGCACCAAGATTTAGTCAAAGAGAGATTAGACAGTATTAAAATACTGGAAGGTAATGGACCCATCTTAGTCACTGGGCTTTGCATGAACTGGCCACTTAATTTCTCCAATAGTCAGTTTCATCTATAAAAGTGTATCTGGCTTGCTGTGCTCAACTCCCCAGACACCTCACCGTGGCTTTCTTATGCCAAACATGGTGCTAGGCATGGACAAAGATGAGGAATGACTGACCTCTGCCTTTATCTCTCTGAAATATCTCACCAAAGCAATGGGGCAAATATTGCTATTTCCTCTCCCAAGGTTGAGATAATAAAGACTAAAAGAGGGCCTAGATAACCTGTCTAAGGTCAGAAGTTTGGTAAAGAATGAAGCCACAGTGTAAACACAGGTCTTTCTGCCTTCAAAGCCTGTGATCTCCTCAATACTCCTCACTGTTTAGGGGAGAGAGCCAGGTAAGCAACTCACTTTAAGCATGTTTGAGGAAAAGCATCCACTGGAGCTCATGAAAGAGGAAGGAAAATGTTTTATTAAACTTTAAAAAATGTTGACATAAGGAGAAGGATGTAAAAGGACATTTTAGGAAAATCAAGCAGTGTGATTTGTGTGAAAATGGATTTTATTTTTAGGCTGCAGATATCATCTGAGGATGTGAAATTGCAAAGGTAACCTTCTTATCCTGTAGCCTTTTCCTCTAGGAGTTTGGGATCACAGGTATCATCTATCCCTAGGGAGATGAAAGGGTGTCCTTAATGGGACAGATGGAAATCAATAATGTAATTACTTTGGAGCAAGAAGCTGGCTGACAGAGCACAAAATGTCAACAGGCTGACACGGCAAGGCAGCCTAGGCCTGGGGCAACTGATATTGATTATAATAATCTCAAAGCAATTAGCTCATTGATGTGCCTGCTGTCTGTTTTGCCTTCCTTCTCAAAATATACACTTTACAGTCATGATGAACCATTGCTCCCTGGAGGACTGGTTCTGCTACTTAGAAGGGCACCAAGAGTCTGCCACCCTGCCATCAGCTCCTCAGCATCATGGGTTCGGCAAAAGCAGAAAGGTGTTGTAAAAGGGGTGGGAGCACGCAGGACCATGAGCAGGTTGTAGAGTGTCTGGGGACCATCAGCAAGGAAATGTAAATGACAAATAACATCATGTTGGTACTGAACTCAAATTCTAGGGTTCCAACTGTTAGTCTTAGAGCTGTCATTAATTTGACAAGTGTTTTGGAGAAAGTCATTTCATAATACCTTTCTGGGACTGTTTCCTTATCTTTAAAATGAAAGAGTTAGGCTAGACGTGTTCTTTCTATGATCTGTTTTGGTAGGTTGTGTGTGTTCCCTCTGAGAAATCGGTACTAATAACCATTGACTCCCAGGCCCTCAGTGGGTCAGAGTTTATCTTCAGGCCCTTAGCCCTTCCTCATTTTTTTTCTCTGCTTCCTTCCTTTAGAACATGAGTAAGACCTAAGAGGACCCGTGGACTTCTGTCAGTGGCTTTCATTCCAAGAATGTCCCTGGCATTCTGTGCCTAGGAATGTACTTGATGCCCGAGATACAATACAGATGTGATGGTTAATGTTATATCTTAACTGGATTAGGTGAGGAGCACCCAGATATTTGGTGAGATATTACTCTGGGTGCTTCTGTGAGGTTGTTTCTGGATGAGATTAATGTTTGAATCTGTAGACTGAGTGAAGCAGCTCACCTCCCTGACGTGAGTGGGCCTCATCCAATCACTTGCAGGCCTGAGTCAAACGTAAAGGTTGAACCTCCTTCAAGTGAAAAAGATGTGCAGCCTGACTGCCTTCTAGCTGGGACATCATTTTTTTCCAATCTTTGAATTGGAATCTACTCCATCGCCTTCCTGGTTCTCTCGCCTTCAGATTTGGACTGGAGCTACACCACTGGTGTAGCTTTGTCCAGCTTGCCAACTAAAGATCTTGGGACTTGTCAGCCCCCACAGTCATGTGAGCCAATTCCTTATAGTAGATCACTTCTCTCTCTCAATGTATGTGTACTATTGGAACTGTTTCTCTGGAGAGCCCTGACTAATACAATAGACAAGACACTATGTCAATAACTGTGGCACCAGCTTGATTCTCAATCTGCTGCTCTAGCAATCTTCTGTGGGACTGGAGGTGGAATTTTGCCATAAAGTGGTGGTTCCCAAACTTTAGTGCACATTAATATACTAGCATCGCATGGGGAGTTTTAAAAATTGCAGTGTCCAGATTTCACCCCAGACCAATGCAAGCAGAACATCTCAGGTGGGGCCCAGGCATGGTCTAAAGAGTATGGTTAAAGAGTTCCAGGTGATTCCAATGTGCAAAAAAGCTGGGGAACCACTGCTTTGAAATAAAGTGTGAATGTTTTAGGTAACTTTTGATGATTTCAAGTAGGTAATTGAACTTTGACTAAACTATCACATGGAAAGCTTCATCCTTCAGTGTACTGAAGTCACTATGTACATAGATAATTAGCATGGATTGAACATCTGTTAGATGCCAGGCTTTATTATAAGACTTTGAACACATTATTAGCCCTTTAGTCTCATTTCACAGATGAGTTAACCAGGACTCATGGAGATTAAATGACTTTCCTGAATCTACTAACATAGTTATATGAAAAATCAGGATTAGCAGCACCCATAGCTCAGTCGGTAGGGCGCTGGCCACATACACTGAGGCTGCCGGGTTCGAACCCAGCCTGAGCCAGCTAAAACAACAATGACAACTGCAACAAAAAATATCCAGGTGTTGTGGTGGGTGCCTATAGTCCCATCTACTTGGGAGGCTGAGATGAGAGAATTGCTTAAGCCCAAGAATTTGAAGTGGCTCTGAGCTGTGATGTCATAGCACTCTACCAAAAGTGACATAGTGTGACTCTGTGTCAACAAAACAAAACAAAACAAACAAAAAAAACACCAGGATTAGAACCAGGTCTCTCAGAATAAAAGAGGATCCCACAGCCACCCACTCACCATGACACACTGCTGCTCCAGGTCAGGGGCTTAGGCTCCACTTCATAGTTTCAGGAATAGAAACAAGGTATTAAGGTCGAGCTCAGTCCCACTTCTCCATAAAACATACCGTTACTGCTCCGAACTGTGTGTATGTCCCCTTTCTGGTTTTGATTGCACAACTTGAATCTGATTCACACATTTTACAATATTGGCTAAATGTGTGATGTTGTCTTTTCTGCAAGCTTAGGCCTTCTTTGAGACTTCAAGGACTGTCTTGCCTGTCTCAATTTTTTCTGATGTTCTCCTTTGATGCCTGAAATAGTGAGGAGCACTATTAATAATAGATGCTCACTAAACAGTTCTGAATTAATTTGTATCTAGGCACAGGGTGAAGGGTCTTCCTAAATATTTAGCCATGAAGTGCAGATGAAGTAAGCTTGTAGAATTGGAAGAGGGAGTATTAGAGTGGCCGGGAAGAACAGAGGGAATACGTAGAGTGGTTAGTGCCTCTGTAGTTTGGCACCACACAGGGTTTTCATACTAAAAGGACTGAAGAGATCCAGGAAATGTGTTGTTGGGATGACAGATATTCTAACAATTTTTTCTTTCAGGAAAAGACTCAACATCATCTGGCCATGGCTGGCACTCTTGTTTAAGTCATCGTTCTCTCTTGGTATTCACAGCACATGTGGCTTTCTGGAGCCAGTGTAATGTTCACTGTCTTAGCCTCTCTACCTACAGAAGTCAAACAATAATACTGGATTATATTGAACAACCCAACCAGTCAGTGTGGAACCTCTTTGATTTTTTTTCCAAAGATGTGTGCTATAGGAATCAAAGATAACATCAGTATCTCTGTCAGGTTGAGGTTTAGTTGGGTTGGCAAAGAAAGTGATCTACCTAAATCAAGCAAATGCACCCTGTTCCCCCGCCCATCCCTGCAGGCTTCATCAGGGATCTATGACTCTCATAATCTCACTTGGTTTCTGTGACTCTTTAGCACGGCAGAAAAGGCTTACAGATTTTCCAGTGCTGAGAAACTGCTCTCACGTGTAGACATCTTGTTTCTCTTTTGTCAAGTAGGGAGTGTGTGAAGCTCAGTGTGTTGGTGTGTGAGTGCAAGTGTGTGATTGGGCAAATATGACTGTACTCTGTGTGTGTGTGTGTACTTAGTCTAAGAGCATTTCGACTAGAGCGTTACCAGAGCATTTGCTCCTTTGCCTACTTACTTGCTTCATGCATGATGAGTTATTTTAATAGATTAGATGATTTTACTTTGATTCTTATAAATTTATTGCATTATGCGTCAGCCCTCCCAGGCTTAGACTCCTCCTGTGTTCTAATCATTAGCATCATTCCTGCATTTTTAGCTCACTTTACTAGACTGAGCAGAAACATCGTCACAGCAGTCAAGTTTAAATGAAAATTCATTTCACTTTATACTTTGAATGGAAAAGAAAGATAAAGATCTCCCAAGAGAAAGGGTAGAATTTACTAATTCCCCTATGCATTCTGCCTGTGTCCTGGAGTACATTTATCCCCACAATAGCAATACCTGCTGCAGATCTTATTTGTCTAAATGCTGACTGACCCAAGGAAACAGGAATCTGTACCATTGCTGGAACCAAATTTAGCTGGCGTGTGGCGAACACTTGGTAAATTTTTGTTGAGCGAATGTGGTAGAGTGGAAGAGAGAAGGCCTCCTTGAAAAATTTTATAAAGAATATGGAAAAAATAGGCCCCCAGAACTATCATTTCATTTAACAAAAATGAAGATGTTAAAAGTAAATATAGTTTTTCTTATTTTTTTAAACTCTGTTTCTGCAAACTTCTATGATAAAGAAGCTACAAATAGCTTTGCCGTGATCATCATCTCACATAAATAAAAACATGACTGAGTGAAATGAAATGACATTTTTTAATATTTTAAACAAAGCACATGTCTGGGCTCTAATGGAGAGGGTGCTGCTCAGGGTCCATGCTCTGTTGACAAAGCTGCCTTTGTGGGCTCTGAAAACTTAGGAAGAGATGTACTACTAACTCCTTCACTGGTACCACCTGCCTTGTCATCAATCTTAGTGCTAAAGAAAACAAGAATTGCAATCACAACAAGCACACTTGAGTGGGGGAGATCTATTTACCTAAAGCCAACTCATTGAATGATTGATTTGTTGAATTATTTTTCGCTGAGTTATGAATTATGTTATTTCTATTAGCTACTTAAAGTTCACAGTAGTCCTTTGTTTTACCACCATACAGCTTATTTTAGGTTTTCCTGCTCTCTGGGCATGTGCCTGCTAGGAGTAATGATTTTATGTACCTTTTTAATCTAGTTCTATCATGATGTGATTAGGGCAGTGTTCTCAACCTTCCTGATACCACTAACCTTTAACACGGTCCAAAGGGGTCATGACCCACAGGTTGAGAACAGCTGGATTAAGGGTTTTAAAAATGGTAGCGTGGGTTTATTGCTTCTGTTCTGTTATCAATCTAGTTAACTGCTCTTTTAATTTCTCTGAATTCACTGAACTTTTCTCTCGAGTGGAAGAGAAAGGGATGTTGTTACAAAGAGTTGATAGAGAATTCTATTTGTCCGGGTCACACATGTGTCTGGTGTCCATGTTGTTCTCCACACACACCCGAGTGTACCCAAGCGTACATACACAAATACATATTCAGACCCATCAGAAATCTCTAATCTCATGTAAATCCTTTCCAAGAAGCACCCCATTGCCTTTGTGAATGCAGGAGATAAAAGAGCTCAACTTCTTATCTATGACAAATAACCTTCTTTATAAAATACTTGCTTATAAAGTTTTGAGCTTTCAAGAAGATCTCACATGCTGAAACGGAAAACAGATAAAATTGTCTTTCAACTGGGCTAGGCTGGCAAAAAGAGATTAAAAAAAAAAGATGTAAGAAGAACTAATTGGGCTGAGAATAGTGAATACACATTGGGTCTGGCAGACAACTCGGAGATTCCTGGGTATGATACCCATGAATACGGCTGTTTCCATGATGTTGTTTTGAACAACTTGACCTTACAGAGTGATTTGATTGGGGGGGTGGAGGCACCTTCCTGGAACTTCCTCATGCACAAAAGGATAGGGGATATTGCAAAGCAAGAACCAGCAGCTTCTCCTTTAGGGAGTCAGACAAGTCACCTGCTCCAAAGGCCAGTTGGCTACTCTCACATTCGGAGTGTAAGGTAAGCCCGGCTTATAAAGGTGCGTGTGATCCGAGCCTGCACTGGCTCCTCAGCCTCTGCTTGTACCACGCTCCCTTCTGCTCTGTGTGCTGTGGCCACCTGGCCTTTTCTCATCCCTCACGCAACCCAGTTTCCTTCTCCCTCATGGCCCGAACCTGCTGTTTCCCACAGTTGGAAAGCACTTGCCCCAGATGTCCTGTCCTTCTGCCCTCCAGTTAACAGTCACCTCCTCAATATGACCTTCCTTGATGCCCAGCTCTTCACCTGCCAGCCACTCTCCTCATTTTCACCACAATGCTTATCTCTACGTGACCTGAAAGACCTTCTGTCAGCTCAGTGAGAGCAGGGGCCTGTCTCCCTGCTTACCTGTGCCCTGCCACCTGGAAGGGCTCCTTGCCCAGAGCAGGCTTAATAACCATTTTTTCCATGAATTATTGAAACCACATTTTTTTCCCCATAAAAGCATGCATATCTTATTTTCCTCAGCATTCCGTCCAAGAGCCCAGTGCTGGATGTTTTATTAATTCTGATGCTTTTAATGTTAGTTATAGTGGTGTTAGCGGAATAAACCTTTTAGGTTCTTATATGTTTAAATTTATCCTTCACGGTTTCTTGCTTTGATGGCATGATTAGAAAATCTGTCCATTTCTTACACATATATCATGGAGTACTTCTTAGCAAAGGAGAGAATGAAATAACGTCTTTGCAGCAACTTAGATGGAACTGGAGGCCATTATCCTGAGTGAAGGAACTCAAAAAGAAAAAATTAAATGCCTCATGTTCCCACTTATAACTGGGAGCTAAACTTTGGCTACACGAGGGCACACAGAGTAGGGAGGGATGTGGAGTATAAGGAACACTACTTTTGATAAGCAGACCAAAAGCCCAGACTCTACCATAATCCAATAGATACATGTAACAGAATTCAACTGCTAACCTAAATCTATTAAAATAAAACCAAATCTTTTAATTTCAGAATTACAAAAACATCCACATACTTTTTTTTAAATGTTTTTATGTGTTTGATTTATATTTAAATATGAATCTGTCCTGAATTTATTTTGGAATAAGGCAGACAATGGCTAGTCAGTTAACCCCAACACTATTTATCGGATGTTAGCATTTTTCTGCTGATTCAAAATGACAGCTTGACTGTAGGATAAATTGCCCCAAATGCATGTGTCTCTCTCAGGACTATTTTCTGTCCCATCAGTCTGCCCCAGAACCTCAACTTTTCAATTCTTGTGACTTTATTATACCACAGCTTTATACCTGGTACAACAAGTGTTTTTCTTCCAACACCTACTACTATTGTCTTTTTGTATTTTTTTGTTCCTCAGATTAACCTTAGAATTATTTCGTCAATTAAAAAAGTATTATTGGGATTGTCTTAATAGAAGACATTATCATATATTAGTATTTTCAGCCTTTCTCATCTAACAACTTGGTATGTTTTTTGATTTATTCAAATCTTTTATATTTCTAGTACTTTATTTTCATTTTCTTCTTACAGTGATGACCTCTGGAGGATGAAACATTCTTGGAAATGTTACACGCTGTCCTAGTTCCATCTGTTTCCCATGACTTGTGTTAAAGCACCTCTCTGGAGTCAGTCAGGTGACATGAGAGTCACAGATAACCTCCTGAAGGTGTTCAGAGGTTTCCAGTTTGAAAGAATTACCAGAGCCTTCCATGATTGTCAAGATTTTGGAAAGCAGAGATAAGCCTGCTGGGTCCCAGCCCTCAGGTTAAACGATAATCCACAGAAGACCACGTGTTCATCATACTGAACCAAAGGATTTGTCACCTGAGTTTGCTAACATAGGACAAATATTCATTCTGAAGTCACCTTTCAGATACAACAAAAGTTTGACTCTGGGAGCCGTAAGTGAGGCCGACACTTACAAAGAAACCTTACTTTAATGTAAAAATAACATGGAAATAAAGCAAGTAAGTTTAACTGCTGTGGGTGAGAGTTCTGTCTCTGGGCTTGAGCACTGTCTTGTTTTGATTCCTGGATCTATCACTCACCAGCTTGTCTCTTGGGCCAGATATTTCACCTTTCTGGCCCTCAGTGGCTTTGTCGACAGGGGATGATAACTGTCCTTTCTGCATGGTTTGCTGGGACGATTAAACGGAATATTCCCTGTACGCGCTTGGGGCACTGTCTCACTCCACACACGCTGACCATCATTTTCATCATTCTAATTCAGTTGCTGTACATCCTGGGAGATCTCTAAGATCCAGGAGTGTCCTCCTGCGTGTGGCAGAGTGCCCGACATGGAGTACGTCACTTCTAGGGTGTCTATCAAACTGAATCTCTTTCGTATCATCTCAGAATAGCATGGGCACCACAGCAAGCTCCATGGCAGGTCCTCAAATAATATTTTGTTCAATGTTGTTTTGTTATAACATTGATTTAAAAATGCAGATTCCCAGCTGGAGCCCGCATTTGTGTGGAGTTCACATTCTCCCCTTTTGTGTGGATTTCCTCTGGATACTCTGATTTCCTCCTGTTTCCTAAACTGAGCCTCTAGGTGAATTGGTGTGTCTTCACAGTCCCAATCTGAGTGCGTCCTGTGATGGACTGACCTACCTCTGGGAGTTCTTCCCTGGTGTCCTAAACTGCTGGGATAGGCTCTGGCCACCCTGGACCCTAAACTAGAATAATTGGGTCAGTAATTATCTTACTTATTTTTATTTTTCTCGAATGTATTTGTTTCAATGTTTAACATTAGAAGTGGTCTGGTCTTTATTTAGAAATTTGATGACGTTTTTGTGACCAAGGATCTGCTGTAGGAACTTAATTCCTGTGTACATTCATTAACCTGGGGTCAAATTGGTCCTGTTACGTGGAGTTTCACTGAAAGTCACAGTTTTCTAGGAGCCTCTCCGCAATGTTAAGTAAGAACTCCCTGTATTTAGCTGGGCAGGTGTTTAAGTTTGTCACCAGCTTTTATCAGCTTTCTTTGGTCTTTCGTTTCTGTCTCTGTTGGCTCTTCCTACTCTTCCTAGTGAATGTTCTCCATCAGCATCACCCCTGTGGGTGCCACTGAACAGCTACCATCCTGTCCCATCTCGTTACTGCCCAGCCCTGTCTGCTTTCGTCTCCCTGCGCCGCTGGACTGGCTTTTGCTGAAGTAACTAAATGGCCAAACCCAGTGGATAATTTTCAGTCCTTCCTCATCTTACTTAGACTGTGTGAATTTACATGAGATTACAAACTCCATGAGGGGAATGACCTTGTCTGTCTTATTCCTTATTGAATTCTCAATGCACAGATTAGCTCAATGAAAATTTGTTGAGTGAATAAGCTTGAGTTACAGTATGAGTAACATACTGTACGTATGTTAATAATGTGAGTTACAGGATCGGTCATTCCCTTACCACAGCATACAACACACTCTTGTTTTCTGGCAATTCTTTTTTTTCTTCGTATCTGTCTATTTCATCTTCTTCTTATTTGTCTATTTGTCTTTTATTTTCTTCTTATTTGTCTATCCGTCAAATCTGGGTGTTCTTCAGAGTTCAGATCTTGCCCTCCTCTCTGATCTTACAAACTTCCCAGAGAATTTCTCATATATGAATGTCTCAAACGTCATCTCTGCATATCCTGACCACTTCCACATCTTCATATCTACCTAAATGAATTTTAATATCTTCAGATGTTTAGTCAATGACTATAGGAAGCTTGATATCTCTCTGACACTTAAAAAATAGATCAAAAATGAAACATTTTTTTGCCGGACCTGTATGTTGAACATGTAAAATAAAAAATAACTAATTAATTGGAAGCTAAAATATCACTATAATTGCTTAGAAATAATGACTTCAAGGGCACTATTTTTCTGTGAATGACAAATGAGACCCAGAATTATACAGACCTGCCTCCTCAAATCTGAACTAAACAGGTGGAGTGTGAGATGTATCTAGTTACAAAGCAATCGACCCCATTCTCTTATTTACAGGTGCCAGTATGACCCCAGAGCTAATGAAGACTAAGCAGTGCTCTCTGTCATAAATCCTCAGGGACTATGAGCCAACTGCAGACCATTTGGTAGTGGCTCCTTCTTGAGTTTGAGAACTTAACACCTAAATCCCCAAATTACTCACTGCATTGTTCTCTTATTCAGGATGTGGAATGGAATTTGGGACAGATAATACACTGTTACCAGGCTTGAGAGTAACAGTTTAAACCTTGAACCTTCTTAGTTCTCTGAGGTAAAAGTAAACTCTTTTGAAGTTTAAAAACAGAAAATACCATATACTCCCTGAAGTCTAAAACAACAGTATAAGAGAAACTTTTCTTTTTTTCTAGAACTGAATCCTTGTCATAGCTGTGTTTGTTTACCAACATCTCCGTGGCCTGCCAGCATCTGCTGGGTCACTGCATGGGTCACATATGCCCTTAGGCCACTTGCTAATTCAATCAAGATATAACCACCTACACCCCCAAAATCTCTTCCTGAGAGGGCCATGCCTTTGCAGAGACCACCTTCATCCACACCTCTCACACCCATCCCTAGGACTAGTGTCTGCTGGTGTAGACAGAACTGGAGGCTAAGGGTTGTTTTTATTAATAATGAAGCCTAATTTGAAGGATATGACTCCTTGTGAGTGCTGAAGGAGTTTGCAGACACAACCTCAGAGCTAGGAGGATTTAGCCTGTGGATGAAGGCACTGCTGGGCCAAGGCAGGTCCGCCCCACTCAGGATGGCTCCTAAAAGAGAAGGGTAGAGTTGCTGAGCTGGACACGCCTGGTTTATTTCTCCAATCTACCCACTGGAAATCACTCTGATTTTCTCAGAGATGAGTATGAGGAAGGCCAGAATCCAGGCAAGGTTAGAAGAGGTTTCTGTGTAATAAAATTGGGGGATTAGGAAGCAAGCATTTTTCTCTAACACTGTTATTCTTCTATGATGTGGTGAAATCATGACCATCTACCCATCACCTAAACCACCAACTAGGAGATACCTGTATTACATATCCGTGTCAGGCAGCACTACACCACCAGGCACACAACTTGAGCGCTGGAAAAGTAGCTATTCTAAACTCAGATCTGTTACAGTTATAAAATATACACTGTATCTTGAAAACAAAAATGAAACATATCTCACTAAGAGTTTTCATATGGATTGAATGTTGAAATGAAAATAATTTGGTTATAGTGGCTTAAATAAAATATACTAACATGAATTTCACCTATTATAACACATACATGGCTTGCATAATATTTCCATTGGATAGCATTATTCTAGGCCAATGGTTCTCAAACTTAGATCTCCCTTGCAAATTGATACTTCTGTAAAATTCAAATAAAAATATCTTACTGGGGCGGCGCCTATAGCTCAAAGGAGTAGGGCTCCGGACCCATATGCTGGAGGTGGCAGGTTCAAACCCAGCCCCGGTCAAAAACTGCAAAAAAAAAAAAAATAATAATAATATATATCTTACTGTCAAAATTCTTAAACCTTTATTCTGGATCCTATACTTACTTCATGGCCAGCTAGTAACAGAGTTTGGGTCTGGTGTGGCCTGATGACATTACTTTAGATAAGTGATTTTCAATCAATGTGCAGTGTGCTGTGTGAGATGATCAGAGATGCACCATGAAAATTTTTAAAGATTGTTAATTAAATTATTTTTGAAAGACATTCAAAGCACAGTGAGTATATTCGTGTTTTTACTTTTACTTGATTAACGTAATTTAAGTGTTCTGTAGAAATTTAACTATACCAGTGGTTCTCAACCTTCCTAATGCCGCGGACCTTTAATACAGTTCCTATGGGTCACAATCTGCAGGCTGAGAACCGCTGAACTATACTTTCAATGATGCTGTGAGATAAATAAGTTTGAAAGACACTGATCTAGGGAGACTTCTAATCCTTCCAGAGGACCGGTAGGTAGTAAAGTTTTCTCAGTTCCTCCTCCTGCCTGTCCTGCACACATCCTCGCCTCTCTGTCTCCATTGCCTCTTCCTTAGACAGACCTTTATTTTCTGCCTGGATGATGGCAGGTGCCTCTCATGATCCATATGAAAGGCAAACCTGATCACATCACTCCTTCCGTAGAACCCTCAACTCTTCCTCATCCTTCATGGTCAAAGTAAAAAATTCTTGCAGCTCCCTCAAGTCATAGATGACTTCGCTCCCACCTGCCAGGTCAGGTCAGCTTGCACCCAGGCCCCACACCGTAACTGCAGCTGGCAGTTCCTGAGCTTGGCCATGAGCAAGATCCTACACAGAAAGTACTGTCTCATGTAATCTTCTTAAGATCCTGAAAAGCTGGCAGTAATTTTTCTACATTATAGATTTTTAAAACCAAAGACCAGACTACTGGAATAACTTGTTCAAGAATATTCAAGTAATAAGGTACAGCTTAAAATTTGAACCTGGGTCTGTCAAAAGGCTGCTTCCTTCCCAAAGGATGTGGCACTTGATGGAATTCCTCCAGCACCGTTTCGCTTCTGGGCTTAGCATGAGCTGTTCCCTCAGCTCCTGTGTTCTATTTCCGATTAATTGACACTGTTCTTGCAACACTTGGCTTAATCATCACCCCCTACCTGCCACATACCTTGAGACGTTCTGGCCCCCAATGTCCAGCTTCCTCTGGAAATGTTCCCGCTCAGAGCGCTGTCCTGATGTCAACATAACGTGTGATGGTTTCGGGGTTATTTCCCCTTCCACTTCCTCTGGAGCAGGAATCGTCCTCTGTGCTTAGCATCATGTCCACCACATGAGAGATGTTTAATAACTAACTCATTCATCTAGTTCAGCAAATAAGTATTAAGACAAGGGGCCTGTCCTCATGGAGCCTACCTTTTAGTGGGGGGAGGAGTTGAAGGAATAAACTAGAAGTTTAAAAAAACATGCAGGTGGTTTTTGCTTGCTGTTTCTCCTTCATGCGTGTTAGCACACTGCCTACTGTAATGACAGTCACCAGGGGCCCTTGATTTGTACTGTTATGGCCAGCTGCTGTCTGCCAGCACAGCCATCTGTTTTAGTCCATTGCCATGCCCAGGTGTGCAGGCATCGGGTAGGGGCCATTGGGCAGGTGGCACTTATTCTTCCCATTTGTTCAGAGTCTCTGGCCTCAGCACCCCCTTTTGCACTCGGAGACTGTCCTGCTGGTGCCCAGGAAATGCCCTTCCAGCTCCTCACAACCACGCTTCATATGTCAGTCGTGTTTAGTAAAATCATCTACACTGTCAGAGGACGGGCTTCTCAGTGGTCCATTCAACCGCTCAGCCTAAGCCTCTTGCCAGCAAGACTTGGCACAAGCTGTGACCTCCTTGAGCCTCAATTTCCTCCTGTGTGAAAGAAGGGGATTAGACTAGTCTAAAGTTGATGACTGGCATTCTTTTCTCTCTCCAGGACTCTTGAATTAAAACCATTTAACAGACCCAGCGGATGCGTTCGTCCTTTCCACAGTATGTCCTGAGTACTTGCCACGTTCCATATATTGTCTTAGGTGCTGAGATAAAAAAGGCAGCACAGCAGTCGTGATTCTCCTGAGGCTTATGCCCCTGCTGGAGGAGACAGATGAACAAGTCAGTGCCTGGTCGTGTTAGATGGTGCTGACAACGACAGAGTGCGGTGACCAAGGCAGGAGTGCCGGTAAGGACAGGGACAGAGGGCGTTCATGGAGATAGACAAGGTGAGCTTTGAGTGGAGACCTGAAGGAAATGCTACCCAGAAATCTACCCTGCTGGATGTTTATAGCCGCTGAGCCCCATACCAGCTGCTCGAGCCCTATGTCTCTCCCAGCCCCTCCTATTACCGTGAGCTTACGCATGTGGACATTCCTTCCATCAGGCAAGTTCTCAGAAAGACAGAAAGGTCAATTGGATATGCTCAGTACCCAACCATACCCCCAACTCCATTCCAAATCTGTGCTCTTTCTGGGTTTCAGTCCTGAGCAGAAAGGAGGACAACTGATAGCCAGCAGTACCCAGCACCCCAGCACCCTAGTCACAGGCTTCTGGGACCAGTGCAAAGAGATGCCTTCATGTGGAACAACACTTCCACTGGAACATTCTCTCCACGCAGCACACCACAGTGGTTATTCATAGGAGAGAAGTGTTGACACAGAAGACTGCAGAAAAAATCTGCATCCATGCTTCCTGGGACAAATGGCTGCGGCTGGGCTGTCTGTCCCCTCGGCTCTCTTCAGCCCAACCCACCTCGTGTCTACTAGGAAAAAATCTGCTAAGCGACTTGTGTGTCTTTATACCTACTGCTCAGCCTGTGTCCCATCTCTAAAGATTTTTCTTGGTAAGTATGGAATAGAAGTGGACCCCTCTTCCCCCCGGCTTGGTTCTCAAGCTCCTTCTCCATAAGCCACGTGGAGGAGCTTCCCTGCAATTCATAACCTTGATATTAGCACAGCCTTTAGTTTGGTGAGCCTAGTGGATATACTTAAAAATTCCTCAGTAATTCAATGGCAAAGCATCTCCTTCTTCTGTGTATCCCCACATCAGAAACCTCAAATAAAACTTAGCAGGATAGAGCTGTTCTGGGTAGAAGGAAACAGCCCACAGTCTTTTGCTCACGATAAGAGCCCTTTGAGTAAACTATTGCTAGCTCAATTTCACTGGTCACCAGTGGGCTTGGGGCACACATATGCACTCTTGGTTTTCCTCCATTCAAGAGAAGCCATGCACTTAAGAAATCTGGACTCTCACTAGGTAAAATAAGACACTTTGAACCAGATTCTTTCTTTTTTCTTTTCATTTTTCAGAACACTTGTTTCACGTGCATTTGTTTTTTTCCTGAGCAGAGCAAACCAGTGAGAGGATGGCCTTTTCACTTGGGAGAAATTCCTCACCTGATTTTTACTTGAGAATTCATAGTTGATTTATTCTTAGGCCCCTAGATGAAGCAGGTGAATATAAATGGTTGTTCGGCTAAGGAGGGAGAGGATGTTTTATTTTCTAGTTGTAACTCTGAAGAGGAGGGAGAAGTGAGGTATAATTCAAAGAATTAGGTCTGAGCTAAGCTTAATGCAAACTTGGGGAACTAGAAATCAATTATAGAAAAAAGCAAATAATGACATTAGCTAATATTTATTGGGTGCTTACTGCATGCCAGGCAGGATTATGAACATTTTACATGTATGGTTCACTTCTCTGAGGTAGCAACGACTGTCATCCCAAGCTTATAGATGAGGAAAGCAGAAAAGAAAAAGATGAAACAATCTTATTAAAGTCATGTGCAGGTGGAGGAGCTGGGAGCAGCCTGGGTGGCACCAGAGCCTGGTACTTCACCTCTGTGTAGAATCTCCTCACTGAATAGTTTTCCAAGTTTTGGGTGTGACTGCTTTGAGGGACTGTTCCTGACAGCTCAATTTTTGTTGCAATCCCTTAATTACACAGGCAGTCTGGCTATGTCCTTTCTTTTTTGTATTTCAAATTAATATTAGCACAGAATTTTTTAGATTACATTTTTCTCACTTCCAAGGCAAAGTTGCAGTTGTAAAAAAAAAAAAAAACCCTCATCCAGGGGGTCTGGTATCCCCCACACATCGTGCCCGTTAAGTGAGATCCCACCAAATGCCCTACCTCCTTCTGCCAAACATCTTCCCTTTGTCCTGCCCCTGGCTAGACTATATTTGTGTTTTATTGTTCATATGAGCATTTAACTTTTTATATATTGTTTTCATATTAGCATTGTATACCTTGGACATTTGTTTTTCCATTCTTGAGATACTTTACTAAGAACAATGTGTTTCAACTCTAACCAAGTAAACTTAAAGGATGTAAAGGCTTGGTGCCTGTGGCTCAATCGGCTAAGGCGCCAGCCACGTACACCTAAGGTGGTGGGTTCGAATCCCTAGCCCAGGCCCGCCAAACAACAATGATGACTGCAACCAAAAAATGGCCGGGCGTTGTGGCGGGCGCCTGTGGTCCCAGCTACTTGGGAGGCTGAGGCAGGAGACTCGCTTGAGCCCAGGAGTTGGAGGTTGCTATGAGCTGTGATG
>CAUYQV010021597.1:0-13057 GCA_963574575.1 Galagoides demidoff
TTTTTCAAATCTTGCCTCTGCTATACCTATTCTGTTTTTTTCCTTTTTAAAGGGCAAATTTTCTCACTTTATGCTCCATGTCTCTAATATGGCTTTTGTGTATTTCTCATCTCTTTGTCTGACCATCCTACCTTAGAAATAATTCCTCAGATCCACCTTCCAGTGTACTTATTATGTCTCTAAATCAGTCTACTGTGCCATTAGTATAAACTAGTAAATTTCAAATTTATCATAATTTTTATTTCTAGTTCTATTTGTTTTATTTTCCAAAATTCTTGTTCCTTTTTTATACAATTTTTTCTCTGCTCTTATTTTCAAGCTAGGCTTTTATTTCTTAAATATATCAAACTTTTAGGGAGCAGCAATTTTAATAAACCCTAGTTACCCAACTTACACTTGGGGCCAAAGCCTAAGGTCATGGGAAATAGTTCTTTATTACAAACTGGTGGCTTCCATATATGAACAGCAAAACCAAATAATGCCTGTAGAGGACCTCAGAGATAATTACCAAATGTGAGGATGGGTTTGGGTACTTACTGCTCTTCACTCAGTGCAGGTGAATATTCAAAAACTAAGCGCATGTATTTTCCATTGAGGAGATCACAAGGAACCACAATTTTTTGCATAACACATCCTTAGGATATCAATTGTACACCATTTATGATAGTGATCTGAAGGACCTGGGACTGCTCCCTGCTGTGTTTGCAGGGACAAGCACAGACCATCCCCAGTTTCAACTGTGAGGAGCCAAACAAGGCCATGGTGGTTAATACAAGAACCACAATGGCATTCTTTTCAGATCAGGGCACTACTGAAACTCCACAGGTGCACACAGGTAGGGATAAAGGTAGAATGGAGCAGGGTCATATAGGTATAAAATGTATGGCAGTAAAAATACATTTGGAGAATATCCTTATACATCACTCACAGTGGAGGTCTATAATACACATAACTCTGGGAGTGGTGTGCTTTATCTAAGGTAGCAATAACAATCAAGGAGAATGAAGACATTACTGATTGAAGTGAACCTCAGTAGGGCCCAGAAATAGCTTCTAAGCCATCCTCTCTAGGTAGAATAGAAGGGAGGCTGAAAATAGACTATGGAAGGAAAAAACCCTCATCCCCAAACCCTCATCCCCCCCTTGCTTGCTTCATGTTAAAATTAAAGTTACTTGATACCTGAAGCACTTTTCATTAATGGAAGATGAAAAGAAGGTGTGTGAATATCGCAGAAATATTCTCTCTTGGTTATTTCCTTTGGGAGAATAGATCATGCTTTTTCCTTCCCATTTAGATCATGTGGGATCCTTTGATCTTCTGCTGAGTAATAAGGTCTGGTTTCCATCTGTGTATCAGATGACCCTGATGGATGCTCCTCTGGCCCAGGCCTGGTGGTGTTACTGTGCATTCTGTCTGCATCTGGGTGCCACTGTTTGTGTTAAGATGACATGAGAGCTGGGCAGTTTCTCTGGAAGTATTGGCATGGTCTCCAACGATTCTGCAGTGAGGTGGTGCAATCATGCAATTGGGTCTGTGCTAAAGAAGGGAAGCCCCCTTAGTGCTCATAGTGCAGCCTTGCGAGTGTCTCCTGGATCTCCTTTTGATGTCAGAGGGCTGAAAACTTCACCCTCGGGTGGAGCTAAGGCCTCCATTTTCAGAATATGGATCCCATGAAGGGTAAACAGGGTGTTTTGAAAGGCATAATGGATAATTTACGTATCTGCAATTCTTTGCAGTCTGCTTCTGTTATTTATTGTCTCAGGTAGAACATTATCTATTGCAATTCTTTGAAACTTGTGATGGAGGCAAATTCCTTCAAAGAGTATCTGTTTTTGCTTCTGTCTGGTATTTAAGAGTACAACCAGTCTAGAACCACCTGAAACCATAGTATTACCTATTTGGGGATTTTGGGGGAACCCAGCTAATGTAATGTACAAGTCCTGAGGGTTGGTATTAATTTAATAATTTTCAAAGGAGAATTTTCCTCTTTTATTCAACATCATAATTGAAGGCAGGCAATTTTCCTTGCATTCTGGGTCATACAGCCTGGGGGTATAGGGTGCAGGGAAGGAGGAATCTGGTTTGTTTCTAACTCACCCTTACTCTCTTACACAGGTACCCTTCTGAGGTCCTGACTTTGTTTAGTTTTTGATTTGTCCTGTAGTCACCTTATCAGTGCACTTAAGGAAGTAAAAAAAAAAAAAAAATTGTTTAGCAGCGTTCCTAGCTGTTTCAAGCAGAAGGGCAAGTTAAGACACCTAGTCTGCAATATTGGTGGAATAGGAAATTCTAAATCCCCATATTTAAATATGAGCCCACTCAGGCCACCAGAGGACAAGTGACTTAACTGATGTTACACAGCCCTGATTGTCCAGAATAAAAATTCACTGTTCAGTGCGGCACCTGTGGCTCAGTGAGTAGGGTGCCAGCCCCATATACCCATATACCAAGGGTGGCGGGTTTGAACCCAGCCAAACCGCAACAAACGTATAGCTGGGCATTGTGGCAAGCGCCTGTAGTCCCAGCTACTTTGGAGGCTGAGGCACAATAATCACTGAAGCATAGGAGTTGGAGGTTGCTGTGAGCTGTGTGATGCCATGGTACTCAAGGGCAACAAAGTGAGACTCTGTCTCTCAAAAAAAAAAATTCAACATTACAGTTTATGTTATATTAAGGAATGTTCTTTAAAAGAAAAAAAATCATTTAAGACAAAATTTTAAAAAGATTTAGGACTCCAAAGATACTAACAACTGGGATAGATCTAAATATCCATTAATATTCAGTAGAGTAGATTTCTTATTAAATAGATCACCAAATAAGGTACATTTCAAACCACAGAAGACTGTCATTTGATTAAAGATTTTAATCAGATTCGAGGTCATTTCCACCTGAAATCAGTGTGCCTGAGACAAATGTCTTTGTTTCATTTAAAATTTTCCCAGCTGCCCTACTTCCTAAACACCAAGGGAATCACCAGCTGCTGTCCTGGTATTTAAGCCCAACTCTGTGGCATTATCTTTCCTTTCAAATCTTCCTTCTCCCACATATACTCATTTATCAACTTTAGCAGCTTCCCTGCTCTGTCAGTCCTTTGTCGGGGCCTGGGTACTTCCTGATTAGAATATTGTCAGTTTCCTTCTGGCTCTCCAGTCTCCAGCATATAACTATGTTTCTAACTTTATAGAAAATACACATACACAAACTACACACACACTATACACACAATTAGTGTATATGTTTTATCCAAGCATCTTTTAATGTAAAAATATTTAGAAAAGGCCTCCATAGTGGTTCTTGAGGATAAGAATGTTCTAAAATTGGGAGGGAAATAGTGAAGGGGTTTGAGCTTTATATCTGACGTTATTGTTTTTTTACAAAGAACTGTAGCATTGCACGGTTACTTAAGTAATCCAAGGTAAAATATAAAGAAAATGGCCGTGCTTATTGTCAAAACATTTTTTTGACATTGGAGCCCTTTGTAGTGACTCTTCTCTCTCCTCACATGCTTTGGATTTATCCATAGTTCCCTCTTTAACATTGAACCTTTACATTTTGTGGCCTAGTTCACAAACTTTATTTCTAGGCAAGACTTTCCTTTTTTTTTAAATGCCATCCACTCTCTGGCACAAAGCATCGAAAAATTCAAAGCAGGGTGCATGCTCTCTACTTACCTATCAGTGAGAGATTGAACGCAGCTTTTTTTTTAACGTAGGTTTCCCATTATTCTCTTTTCAGAAATAGTGTTCTAATGTTGTCTTGAAACATTTTAAGACCTGCTCTTCCTGCTTACCTTCCTGCTAGCTATACTTAGTTCGTTTTTTCCATACTGTACCTTCTCCTCTCTCTTATCTACAGTCTCAGAATTCTCCATTCTCAATCTTCACCCAGACTCTCAAGCCCAAATTCGAAGTGAACTGGTGGTTATCTCAATTTAATTATAGCCAATTGTGAATAACTATAAGAGTCAATGAATTATACAGAATGAAGCTCAGAAAAACATAGAAATGGGAAATGTCAAAGTTAAGAAATGTAGAAAAGTGGAAAAAGTCCAACACATAACATTGTGAAAAAAACATAATAGAGACAAGTAGGAAGGCAAAATATTGAGAGAATGAATGAGGATGATTTTATTTTCATATTCAAGAAGCACAGTCAACCTCCAAAAAGTTTAAATGAAAAGAAATATACTTAACCGTGTTTTAGTAAGATTAAAAAAAACCCACAATGAGAAAGTTTAAAAGTAGCCAGAAAGAAAAGAAAGAACATCTAATGAAGGATAATTAATTTGTCAGATAGCTGACTTTTTAATGACAGAGAATAGAATATCTTCAAAATACTAAGAGAAAAACAACTGTCAACCTTGAATTGTATACCCTATGGAACTTTTTCAAAGACAAAGACAAAACAAAGGCAAAAAAAACCTGTGTTCCATAAACAGATGCTCATTAAACAACCTTCTAAAGTTTGCTTTAGAATTAAGGAAAATAATCCCAGAATGATGATCTGAAAATCAAAGTGAATCATTGGCACTGACAATGATAAATACACAGGTACATTTAAGCAAACTCTGACTATAAAACAATGTTAATACTTCATTAATTTTCTATCCCTGTCAGAACAAACTGTCACAAATTTAATGGCTGAAAAGAGCACAAGTTTATTATCTTACAGTTTGGTCAGTTAGAAGTCTGACACAGATCTCATTGGGCTGACACCTTCCTGTTAGCAGGACTACACTGCTTTCTAAGGCTCTGAAGGAAGAATCCATGGCTTTAGCACTCCCAGATTTTAGAAGCTGTCCACATTCCTCGGCCAACATCCCTCTTTCTCCATCTTCAAAGCATATTTCTGACCATTCTCTGTAGTTGCAGCTCTTTCTGATTACAGCCAGGAAAGGTCCTCACTTTAAAGGGTTCATGTGATCTGATTGGGCCCATTTGGACAAAACAGGGTAATCTCCTCAGCTGAAGGTCCTTAACCTTAATCCCATCTGCAAGATCTTTTTTTCTTTGTCATGTAAGGCAACATAGTCATAGAGTCTGAGAATTAGGACATTGATATTTTAAGGAGGGAGGTATTATTCAGCCTACTACAAATAGTATGTAATTTTAGAATTCATACTTTTCTGAATAAAATTATAAAACCATGTTGAAAAACCTTAACCAATTGCAAACAAATGGGTAAGAAGTCTAATATTATAAGGACGTCAGTTCTTTCCCAGTTTAGCTATCATTTCAAAGCAAGTCCAATAAAAGCTTCATAATGTTTTTATAAAATGATGAAGCTGATCCTGACCTCTATCCGGAAGAGTGAAGGTCCAAGAAAAGTCAAGATGTTCTTGATAAAGTAGAATAAAGTGAGGAATCTTGTCCTACTACCCGATAAGATTTATCCTAAATTACTATCCTGCCATAGTAATTAAAACCATGTGGCACTGGTACAGGGCTAGATGCCTGGGATAAAATAGAAATCCCAGCTATATTCCCATACACACTTGGAAACTTAATAAATGACAGATGTGACAACTCGGGTCAATGAAGAAAGGCTGGACTTATTTAATGCATGGAGTTTGGACCATTGTTAATTCATAAGGAAGCAATGAATTGTATCTTTTACCATACAGAGATCAATTCCTAGGTATTTTTAGCTGGGCATACTATCTTCTTAACTCCCCCATTACAGTGGATTAACATGGCAAGGGTGTCATGACATCTTATCTGTGTCACATTCTGCTGCAGATTTGTGGGGGAGAAACATGTGTCAGCACTCTGACCTTTATTGTCATTCTCGGATCCAATCCCTTCTAACCAGGGCTCTGCCACAACATGGAAGAAGTTATTTGTTACACCTAATGAAACAAGACTTCATTTCCAGAATATATCAATTAAATGTTAAAAATTCTTTAGAAAAGGAAAGAAAAAAATAGAAAGGCAAGAAGTATGAGTTGTTAGTTCAAGTAAGAGGAAAAACAAATAGCCATGAGCCTATTTTTAAAAATGCTTGACCCCTTTAAAGGAAAATGCAAACTAAACCTCAAGGTGGCTTTAATTTCACATCCAACAGATTGGGGAAAAATGGAAAAGTCTGACAATGCTAACAACTGGCAAATACATGTAGAAAAGAGAATTTTGTTAAATGACGCTGGTCAGTATTTATATTGGTGCAACTGCTTTAGAAAAACAATACAGAATTAGCTTGTAGAGTGGAAACAAATCCAGGAGACACGGGCAGAAGAATATCACTCGAGTACGTTGATCGGGAAACAGGTTAAACAATGTTTATCGGAGAATTGATTTTAATAACAGAAAAAGACAGAGCAGTGAATAACCCAAATATCTATCAACAGGCAAAAGAAAAAATAAAATGGGACACAGCTATGGGATCTACAGTCGTGAAAATGAGTGAACTACAAGTATGTACACACAGAATATTGATTCATCCCACAAGCATAGCATTGAGTAAAAGGGAAGTCACTGAATAGATGCAATTCAATTACAACTATATAAACTATAAAACAAGCAAAATTAAATATATTGTTGCAAGATTTTATATATATATATATATATATATATATATATATATATATGGCAACATGAAGAGAATAGGAAACACAAAAATCAGACCTGTCCCTACATTTTAGCATGATGAAAATCAAGATGATGTATGAAGGGGAGATAGAGGGTTTTAAACTATTGATAATTCTATTTCTTAAACACAGGCATTCATTTATTTGCTTTTAAAACTTAAGCATTTATTATGTTACATAAATCATAATAAAAGATAAAAAGCACTTGTTCAATAATTTTTTCTGATCAATTGAAAGTATTTTTAAAAAATAGTATGATGCTTAGCATAGAATAAACATAAAATGCGTGTAGCAATTTCCATTTTTGTTACTATCTCTTCCTTAAGTCTTGATTTTTGCCTCTCATTTATGACACAGCCCTGCTGTTTTCCCATTTGTCCTCTTCCCATTGGTTCTATCCTCCTTTGTTCCTGCTACCACGTAGTCTTATTAGTACATTTTATACTCTTCTGGTGGGAATTCGTAACATCTCAGGACCAGGAATTCTGAGACAAAAGGAATTTGGATCTGGGAGAAATTCTACCAAGTATGTTCCATAGAGTCCTTAGGTAGAGCCACATATAAGACTATAAGTTAATCATCTGAGAATATTTGTTTTTGCACTATAATAAGTTTATTGTAAGGTACAAAGTGAGTTTGGTAGGAACTGCTTAGCAAAGGTCTGTAATTGCTAGCATAGAGACCAATAGAAGAAGAGAACCAAATAAAATTATAGGTTGTATGTAACTGTATCAAAATAAATTTGTAGTTTAGTTATATTAATAAAATAATATATTGAAACCTATGCATTGTATAATTGAGATCATTCCCTGAGAGAGATAACAAGGAAGTCAGTTGGTGCAAAAGACTACCACTATGAAATATTTGTATCCTAGAAAATTGTCATTGAGCTCTAAACAATGGAATTTCCTCGACAGTATCACATTTTTAAATTGAACTCAGACCAAGCTCAGAATTCTAATCTACAAAGACTTATTGCTTCCTAATTTTTTTAGTTGGAGATGGGAATGGCATAGCAGCTCTCGGAGGTAAGATACCACTAAGAATTCTAAAGCCAGGTAACACAAAATAGCAGTCAGAGAAGCAAAACCATGAGGAGATTGAGACACACACAAATACATACACATGCATTCATGTTTTTAAAAGGCATTTGTTAGAAAGATTTGAAATTATGCAATTGTGAAGCTGATTCGGTAGTCTCTGCAAAGCTGGTGCCTTTGAGACTTACTCTGGAGGTTGAAGTCTGCAAGGCAGGCACAGTCAGAAAGGGACGATTTAAGGCAAAGAGCACAAGAACTAGCTGGAAGCCCTAAGCACAAGCTGGCAGTTCTTGTTGCTCTGACATTGATGACACCAGTGTCTACAGGAGAAGTTGGCATTCTTCATTATCTGGTCCAAGAGTTGAAGAAGCTGAAGAAGACCAAGGAGACGGTGGAAGGAGCAATTGCAGGCGTGATTACTGCTCGCGCCCATGACAATGTGCGAGTTTTTAAAACAATGGCTGCTGCTTTGCTTCTGCCCTTGTGGCCCCTCTAACTGGTAGCATACTTGGAAGAGAATTCTGGGATATGTAGTTACATTACAAAGCTACCACTTGTCACTGTAGCACCCAGATAGATTTTCTTAAACTATACTTAATCTCCAAATAGAAGCAACAATGAAGTTATACCTAACATGATACACATATTCTGCACACAAGGAAAACCTGTCAAACCTTCCTGCAGAAGACAATATGAAGTTTCTGTGTTTCTCTGTAGATGATGTTCATTCTTTTTTTATTTAGTCCAAGAGTTGAAAAATTGTGGCCCCTAAGCAAAATTTATCTCTCAACCTGTTATTGTACAGCCTATGAGTTAAGAGTTTTGTTTTTAATATGTAAATAAAATCAAAATAACATAAAGGTAGATACTTTTCAATAAAGAGTTATAAAAAGAAGAAAAAGAATGTTCAGTGCAGATTGTGTATGGTCCCCAAAGCCTCAAAAAGTCCAATTTATTTAGTATCTGACTCTCCACTAAAACATTTGTGTTAAATCCTACTCTAGCTAATTCATACAGAGACATCACATCATGCGTTAGATGGAAGGGGTCTGAGAAAAGCAAATTAAAATATTTGGTTTATATATGTACACATATTCATATCAAATATGCAAAAAATATAACTACTACAATTCTCATTCATACAATGATCACTTGCTCACGGCTAGTATTTATAATCACCTTCTTTCACTACTTATTTCATGTTCCTGTTGCCCTCAGCAAGCAGCTCATCTGATCCTGGTTCCCTGCCTGCTGGGTTGAGCCTATCAACCTTTATTCCTGAAGAGTTTGGGTGTTAACAGCCCTACCTGAATTGGGTAGCTGAAATTTCCCATTTATCTTAATCAGACGACATAGAAAATCCTTCCAAAGCTCTCTCGCATGCCAAACATCTTCCACTGTATTTCCATTCTGCAGTAGCCACCAATTTCCATGGATAGTCAGGATTGATTACCTCATCCTATAGCTTTTTGCCTATTGATCCCTAAGCGTGCAAACTCAAATTGTCCAGACACCAGTCTCAACTTCACATTCAGTGTAGTCATTATTGTGTCTCAGGTGAAAGCCAAGTTCTCTTTCAAAATAAGACCTTTAGACCAGAAAATCCTGTAACTATGAAAACAGGAAGCAAAACTTTTGCTACAGGATCACTAGGGCTAATAGTGAAAGGAGACTCTTTCTTTCTTATTTATTTATTTTTATTTCAAATTAATATGAGGGTACAAATTTTTAGGTTACATCTTTCTCTCTTCCAAGGTAAAGTTCAAATTGTAGTTGAGTCCTTCACTGAGGAAGCATGTGGTACACACTCACTCTGTGCACATTAGGTGAGATCCCACCAATCACCTCCTCCTTCCCCTCTCCCTCCTTTCCCCTCCCCCTTGTTAGACTATATGTGGGCATGTAATTGTTTACATATTGGTTTCATATTAGTATTGAGTACATTGGATTTTTGTTTTCCATTCTTGAGATACTTTACTAAGAAGAATGTGTTTCAACTCCATCCAGATAAATATAAAGGATGTAAACTCTCTATCTTTTCTTATGGCTGAATAGTATTCTATGGTATACATATGCCACAGTTTATTAATCTATTCATGGGTTGATGGGCATTTGTGTTGCTTCCATGAGTTGGCAATGATGAGTTGAGCTGCAATAAACATTCTGGTGCAAAAGTCTTTGTGGTAAAATGATTTTCATTCTTCTGGGTAGTTACATAGTAATGGGATTGCAGGATCAAATGGAAGGTTGACTTTTGGTTCTTTAAGGATTTTCCATATTTCTTTGCATAAAGATTGTATTAGTTTGCAATACCACCAGCAGTGTAGAAGTGTTCCCTTCTCTCCACACTGAGGCCAGCATCTGCAGTTTGGGGACTTTGTGATGTGGGCTAATTTCACTGGAGTTAGACGACATCTCAGAGTGATTTTGATTTGCGTTTCTCTGATGATTAAAGACAATGAGCATTTTTTCATGTGTTTGTTGGCCATTTGTCTGTCATCTTCAGAGAAGTTCTTGTTCAAGTCTTTTGCCCCCTTATAAATGAGGTTGTTTACTCCTTTCTTGTTGATTAATTTGAATTTTCTAGTTATTAGGCCTTTTTTAGAGTCATAACATGAAAAATCTTCTCCCATTCCGAAGGCTGCCTGTTTGCTTTGGTTGTGGTACCCTCAGCTGTGCAGAACCTTGTAACTTGATCAAATCCTATTTATTTATTTTTGGTGTTGTTGCAGTAGCCGACGGTGGGGAGCGGGGGAGGTGTCTTCCTCATAAAATCATTTCCCAAGTCAATATTTTTCTGTATTTTCCCCTCACTCTCTTCCAGAATTTTTATTGTTTTGTGTCTTAAATTTAAATCTTTTATCCACTGAGACTCAATTTATCAATGGTGACAAATTACAGCAGTGCAGGTCCAGTTTCAGTCTTCTACATGTGGCTAACCAGTTCTGAGAGGAGATACTTTCATTTCCACCCCTTGATTCCTGGACCCACACATGTTGGCTCTCACAGACCCAGGACTGTATATTAGACATTCCACCACATCCTGCTGACACTGTAACTGAATCTTTAAGACCCCTTTCCACCCTCTACCAAGCCACTTGCTTCAGGATGATGGGGATATGGTAAGGCCGGTCAGTTCCATAGTATGACTGCATTTTATGTGGTGTGAAATGATGGGCAGAAGAGATGCCATGTGGAATCCTGCAATAGTGTTATAGCTGAGAAAGTTTGGTAGTTTTGCCTAAAGAATTGCATTCGGGGGAGGCAAGTCCCCATCTATGCTGTTAGGAACAAGTCCTGCCTCCCCTCCTCACCCTTACCCCCCCATTATAAAAGTCACTTATTGTGATCAACTTTACAGCAGGCAGCTGACGAATCCCCCCAGGCTGTGCCATATTAGGGTTTCCATGTTGGTCCCTGCCATTGGTAAGCAAGCTATGTAATCAGCCTCATTGAGTGAAGGTCCACGTTCCTGAGTTTACGTAAAGGCATCATTCTTACTGCTTTGTTTATGAACCCTCCTGACACTGACAGGAGTGGCTGGGGAAGGAGGCCAACTAACATCCACATTTTGGGTCATTTTATCCACCTGATTATTAAAATCCTGCTCTGCTGAGGTCCCCGTTTGATGAACATCCACAGGGGATGAATGTATCTTTACACTCCATGCCTATTTGGAGAGGGGTATTTGCATGCTTCTTCCTTATATCTCCTTCTCACCAATTTTCTAATCACATTTCATCCAAGTCCCTGTACTTCCAGCTGAACTATTAGCCATAGTCAAGGACTGGTGTATCTCCATACCTCTGGCCATCTCTCTTTCCAGGCAAAACAAACAACCAGTTACCTTGCTCGGAGTTCTGCCACTTAGAGGATTTGCCTTCTCCACTGTCCTCCGGGGCCATCCCAGAGTGAAAATGTGATGCTACAGCTATTCACTTTGGGGTATTGAGCATGTCATGCAGAATCACCTGTAAACCAAGGCAAATTTTTTTCTTCCTCAGTAAACTAGTCATGGAGAACTCCATGTGTAGTCATCAGGGTAGACTGAGAAGAAGAGAACTTAAAACAGAAGCCGTGGACATTTGTAAACCTAATATTGGACGTTAGACAGCATCGCTTCCTGCATATCCTATTGGTCACACAGACCAACCTTAGAATAATGTGGGAGGAATTATATGAGGGTGTGAAAACCAGGAGACAAGGATCATTAAAGGTCATGGGGAGGCTGCCTACCCAACAAGGAGAAAGCAAAATTAGGTCATATGATGCAAGAATGTCTAACCTGCGACCTGCAGGACACTTGCTGATTTTGTGAGGTATTTTTTTGATAATCTATGGGGTCATATATCACAGACAGTATGCAGGGACCTTTTTTTGGCTAATAAGCTTTCAGTAGTGTTTGTGTGTTTAATGTGTGTCCCAAGATAACTCTTATTCTTCTAATTGGCAAAAAGTTTGGGCACCCCTGACTAGAGTCACTTACCATACTATCAGGTGTGAACAATGCCAAACCATGGCTGAGTTTTAAAAGGCAGAGGCTGTGGAATAATTTAGAGTTAAACCATGTGAACATATGGTTTTTTTGTGTGGCTTGGATTCAGGTTTTGTTTAATACATACTGATTTTTAAATGTGCAGTTTGTTCATGATCTCGTCCCCTTGGAAGACCCAGGGCTCCCTGTGGTTGTCTTCTTTTGTACTTCCCTTAACTATGATTGCTAGCACCTAATGGTGAGCTTATTCAAGACCCAATCCCTAACTTATCTGGAGTTAAAATATTCTAAGATTTTTGTGTACTTCCAGCACTCTTCCAAACCCACTCACCTGCAAACTTAATTTAAACTTGGCTTAACAATGTATGCTTCTAAATTCAAGTAAAATAATTTTGTTTGGGGAAGTGCTTAATCTCTTTTAAGAGTTGAAAACATCACAAATTCAGTTTTGGAAACTAACACACAACACTAGGGATTAAGACGACTGCTGATCCAGCCATCAATCCATCCATCATCTATCTATCCATCCTTTAACCTAAATACATACTGCTAATATTTGGACTGATATTCCATGGGATTCCATTCAGTGATTTTGCTGAGTTTTGCTGAGAGACTGAACTATAATGGTGGTAGTGGAGTGAAAAGAAAGAGACAGATGTTGTAGATATTTTAAAAGGTAAGCAGGATAAAAAGAGTTAGTAGACAAAGAAGATAAGATAAAAAAGATAAAGTGACTCAAATGGATTGAGGAGAATAATCTTGCCCATGACAGAGGAAGGCACTTGAAAGGGGGAACAGGCTCGGTGCCTGTGGCTCAATTGGCTAAGGCGCCAGCCACGTACACCTAAGGTGGTGGGTTCAAATCCCCAGCCTGGGTCCGCCAAACAACAATGATGGCTGCAATCAAAAAATGGCCGGGCGTTGTGGCGGGCGCCT
>CAUYQV010021598.1:0-14842 GCA_963574575.1 Galagoides demidoff
GGCGCCCGCCACAACGCCCGGCCATTTTTTGGTTGCAGCCATCATTGTTGTTTGGCGGGCCCGGGCTGGGGATTCGAACCCGCCACCTTAGGTGTACATGGCTGGCGCCTTAGCCGATTGAGCCACAGGCGCCGAGCCCACAACCTTTTTTTTTTGGGACAGTCTCAAGAAGCTGTCGCCCTGGGTAGAGTGCCATGGCGTCACAGCACATAGCAACCTCAAACTCCTGGGCACAAGCAATTCTCTTGCCTCAGCCTCCCGAGTAGCTAGGACTCCAGGCACCCGCAACACCCAGCTTTTTTTTGTTGTAGTTGTCATTGTTGTTTTAGCTGGCCCAGGCCAGGTTTGAACCCACCAGCCTCAAAAGTGGCCAGCGCCCTACCCACTGAGAAACGGGTACTGCCCCTAGGTTACAAATTTTTTGATTTTTAAAAAAAAATTTTTTTTGAGACAGTCTCACTACATTGCCCTCAGTAGAGTGTTGTGACATCACAGCTCACAGCAACCTCAGATTCTTGAGCTCAAGTGATTCTCTTGCCTCAGCCTCTCAAGTAGCTGGGACTATAGGCACCTGCCCAGCTTTTTTTTTTTTTTTTTTTTTTTGGTTGTAGTCATCATTTTTGTTTAGCTGGTCTGGGCCAGATTCGAACCTTCCAGCCTCGGTGTATGTAGCTGGCACCATAATCACTGTGCTATGGGCACCTAGCGTCACAAACTTTTTGAGGCCTCAGTTTCCTTAATGTGAGTTCGAGATTCTAATAATACCTACCTTATGGGGTTGTTGAGAAATCAAGGGTCAAACATACAGCAAAGTAAGCAATAAATGCAGGGCCTCCACATAGGATCATACAGTTGTTCAGTGCACAAAGGGAACCTGTCCAAGGCAGTGAGTGAGGGCAAAATTCAGCCCACCCTGCTCACCAAGCAACAGGCCCTAGCATGGGACTGTGCCTGCCTGCCAGAGAAAGGGGCACCTTTTTCTTTTTTTGAGACATTGTCTCACTCTGTTGCCTAGGCTAGGCTGTCATGGCCTCACCCTAGCCTACGGCAACCTCAAACTCCTGGGTTCAAGTGATCTTCTTGCCTCTGCCTCCTGAGTGGCTGGGACTATAGGCATCTGCTACCACACCCAGCTAATTTTTCTATTTTTAGTGGAGATGGGGGTCTCATCTGAACTCATGGGATCCTCCCATCTTGGCTTCCCAGAACACTAGGATTACAGGTGCTCAGCCACTGCACCCAACCAGGGGTACCCTTTTCTAATCTGCACAACGATTCCACATGGGCTAGTAGTGGCCTTAGATAGATGTAAGTTATTATTATTATCCCAAGGGTTAATTAAAGCAGGCCCGGAACTCAACCACACAACAATGCTGTGGTTTGGGGTTCCATCTTGGCTTCAGGTATCCAGAACAGTGCCCTTTGGGCCTGAGCAGAATTCTCCAACCTGTCTCATGTATTGCCTGTCTTGAAGAACCTGTTAATTAGCTGGAGGGGTGGGGGCTGGGAACGGCAATCTTCAAAGCAAAGAGGTGGGGGGACAGCCTCTGAGATTTGAGCCCAGAAGCCACAGAGAAATTTAGCCACGTGGTCCAGGAACTGCAGATGAAAGGAGGACTGGGCACAGCTGCACAGCCCCGCAGGGCACCCTCTGCAAGCACTGGGCCAGACAAAGGTCCACAGGCTGGAATGCAAGGATGCTGAGTTGGAGCCAGAGTGGCTCTGTGGGTGTTCCAGGCCCAGCATGCCTTCCTGTTTTCCTGGGGCTGCAGCCCTGCGAGATGCTGGGCTGCTGCACTGCAGCTCATCTGTCCCATCACAGCCAGCCAGAAAGCTGCCTTGGAGAGGAAAAGGCAAGGGCATTACAGACCCTCACAGAGATGAAGCTGTACAGAGGTGTCAATGAGGTGTTTGGGGTTTTCTGTTGTTTGGGTTCTTTTTGTTTTTTGGGGTGGCTTGTTTTTGTTTTTTGGAGTCAGAGTCTTACTTTGTCTCCCTCAGTAGCATGCTATGGCATCATAGCTCAAAGTAACCTCAAACTCTTTGGGGGCAAGAGATCCTCTTGCCTCAGCCTCTCAAGTAGCTAGGACTACAGGTACTCGCCACAACACCTGGCTATTTTTTCCAGGCTGGTTTCCAACTTGAGAGCTTAAGCAATCCATCTGCTTTGGCCTCCCAGAGTACTGGAATTACAGATGTGAGCCACCATGCCCAGCTTTTTTTGTTTTTTTGAGGAGGCCCAGCTTCTGTAGGAAAGGAACTATTCCATTTCTACCTGTTGATTCCCACTTGCGACAATGGACAACCATCCTGACACTGAGTGTCACAGACCTAGACAGAGTCTGCCTATTTCCCTTCCCCTGCCAAAAGCTGAGGGTGTTCTGGGTGTGGCTCTGAATAACTCACAGGCCTATCAGGCAGGTCCTCCACAGTCGGCATCTCTAGCATGGGATGTCCCTCACCTATGTCAGTTCCTCCAGCAAAGTCCTCATCATAGGAGTCATCAGTAGAGTCCTCACCATCCACCGAAGACCATGCCCGGAGCTTGGCTTCTGCAATGGCAAACTGCTCAGCAACTCCTGTCAAGGGGACACAGACTCCATTAACAGAGGGTGAGCTAAGAGTAGGGCTCAGCTTGGAGAAAGAAGGGACAGGAATGTGGCACCCATGTGAAAATCAAGGAGATGAAAGAAAACAGCCTCATGGCAAATGTATGCTGATTCCCTTTCTGCTACCCACCTGCTGCAAAGCGAGCCTCTTGCTCACCCTCACTGAGGTCTGAATAGGAGGAAAAGGCTGATTCCAAGGCAGTGGGCGAGTCACTTGGTTTGCTCCATCCCTTCCACTCAATGAGGTGAGCCACTCGGCCCTGGGCCATGGCAGTAGGCTTGGTCACGTGGTCCTTCACCACTTGGGAAATACCTGGATGTAGGGGAGAATGGTAAGGGCATAGCCCAGGGAACACTTAGACAGAATAGAAGGGTGGCAGCAGTTAGGATCCAGGTATACCTTTAGGTACAAGAAAGGGCTGGGATTGATTTGAGAAAGGGAGGAAAAGAGAGATCCCAGAAAGTGCTCACAGGAAACAGTCCCAAAGGGACTGACTGTGCAAAAGGAAGGAAAATGGACAGAGTAGGCAGAGGCATGGAGGGGGCTTCATACCATGCAGGGAGGATCTGGCCAACGCAGCAATCTCCTGGATAGTTAGGGCTCTCCGGGACTTGGGCAGCATTGCGACTGTGTCTCCAACATTCACCTTGGGTGATACCATTAGAAGGTCAATGTCCCTCTGATAGCAGTGATCTTCCCCCCAATATACCCATACCCCTCACAAATAGCACTGGGGGACCTGGGAGCTAGGAAGACACACCGGGTCAGCACATATATCCCAGTGCCTGCTTCTTACCCCCAGAGGGTAAGAAGATAGGACCAGAAAACCATGTCCTCCCAGGGAGCAACAGAGGTGCAGGTGGGCCCAAAGGAACAGAACTGTAGCCAACCCTCCACCTTCCCAGCACAACTTCCATATTGGAAGGTAGAGCAGGAAGTAAAAAACAAAAAGAAGTGGGAAGAGGGAAGAGGAGGGAGGGAGAGAGCTACAGCATCTGAGACTTCCTAAGATCCCTTCCTCAGCTTGGCACCTGTAGCTCAGGCGGCTAGGGCGCCAACCACATACACTGGAGCTGGCAGGTTCGAATCCAGCCCATGCCAAAAAATAGCTGAGTGTTGTGGCGGGTGCCTGTAATCCCAGCTACTTGGGAGGCTGAGGCAAGAGAATCACCTAAGCCCAGGAGTTGGAGGTTGCTATAAACTGTGTGATGCCACGGTACTCTACCAAGGGTGATAAAGTGAGACTCTGTCTCTATAAAAAAGACAAAAAGATCCCCTGATCGTTGCCCCTCTTCTCTTCCCACATTCCATTCCATCTGGACAGCCTGCCAATGCCACAAGCTTAGCATTACCCAAATCAAATGGAACACCTTCACCCTACATCTGGCCCTGCTTCCTGACTTCCTTCCTTTGCATCAGCCCACTATTCTCCTATGAACTCTTCCCTGGGCTTTGCTGGCCCTTATCTATTAAGACCTGGTGATTGTAGGCCTGCACAGTGGCTCATGCCTATAATCCTACCACTCTGAGAAGTGGACAGCTTAAGCCCTGGAGCTCGAGACCAGCCTGAGCAAGAGGAAGATCCTGTCTCTCCTAGCCAGGACTTGTGGCAGGCACCGTAGTCTCAACTACTAGGGAGGCTGAGGCAAGAGGATCACTTGAGCCCAGGAGTTTGAGGTTGCTCTGAGCTATGATGACACTACAGCACTCTATCCAGGGGGAGGGGGACAGAGTGAGATTCTTTCTCTCAAAAAAAAAAAAAGACCTACTGGTTCTAGGCTGGGCACAGTGGCTCACACCTGTAATCCCAGCACTCTGGGAGGCTGAGATGATTGGATCGCCAGGCATTGTGCTGGGTACCAGTAGCCCCAGCTACTCAGGAGGCCGAGGCCAGAGGATCACTTGAGCCCAAGAGTTTGAGGTTGCTGTGAGCTATAATGCCATGGCACTCTATGCAGGGCAACAGAGTGAAACTGTCCCAAAGAAAAAGAAGACCTACTGTTTCCACCCTGATTTTGCCTCTGATATGACTCTCATCCTTTCTACTCCCACTGCCACTAACCTTCCTCAAGCCCTACTGCCTCCTGCCCAGATCAGTATAACTGGTCTTCCCCAACCTCTTCCAATTCCATGCTATTCTCTCAGCACAGAATAGGGTATGTATGAACAGTCCATCTCCTCCCCCCACGCTTCTCATAGATGGCTGGCTCTTTCTCATCCTTCTTGTTTGGGTTGAAATATCACCTCCTCAGAGAAGCCTTCCTTCCTGGTCACCTCACCAGTAGGCCATTCTCCTCAGTAGTCTCTAACAAATTACTCTTCTCTACCAAGGTGCATCATTTGTGGCCATTAATCACAGTGTGTAACTACGTAGAGTCTTTTTGGAGTCTTTCCTGTTTCTTATAGATCTCCCTCACTGGTCTTTATCTCTTTGAGGAACTCAGTCTCTTTTGGTCACTGTGCACCCCCAGGATTTAGCATAGTGCCTAATACAGAATAATCTCTCAAAATGCATAGGCTGAATAAGGTATAGATGTAAACAATTTTCCTGGAGTGAGTACAACTTGTCACAGTATGCCCCTGTTTAAAATATTTTCTGCCCAGTAAGGTTATATAGGCTTCATAAACAGGCACTGAAGGAGACCACTCGTGAGGCCCCTGCCGCCTTCCAGACCTGGTTGGAATTCATCACTAATCTCTGCCCAATAAAACCCCACTTCCCCACCTTCCCTGTCAGCAAGCAGCTCACTTGTCTGCAGAAAAGGAACTCAGCTTCCTGTGGACCAAGAATGCCATCTTTACCTAACAAAACCTCCCCACCATTTAAGGCCTGATTCCAAGGCCACTTCCTAATAATGCTTCCAACCCACAGTCCCTCTCCTTTGACACTTCCCCCGACCTCTCAGTATTGCCCTTGTAGGTCTTCTGAGGGAGCTCAGGATTGGCAAGGCTGGAGTCCAGTCCACCTGGACTCCTTCCACCTTGCACTTGGGTCAGCGCGCCCTTCCAAGTCCCAGCAAATGTTTCTCTTCAGGAATGAAGTCTGAGGCACATGCCCCCTCCCCAGCATTGCCTAGCTCTCCTCTTTGACATTCCCACTCCTCAAAAAAGCCGCAGCCCCACACCTGTCCCTTCACATCAGGCCCACCCTCAAGGTCCCTCCCCTTGAGTACCTGGCTGACAGGGCCCCCAGGAAAGCGCTGGTAGCCTCCCAGGCCAAGCCTGGGGGAGGAGCACGTGCTGGGTGTTTCCTGGCTTCTCTCCCTCCCTCGTCTCACTCCCCATCCGCCCAGCCTCGCGCAGCTGCGGCCCAGGCCCAAGAAAAGGTGTATGTCTCCCTGGCAACCCATCACTATGCAACAGGGTCTCCCGGGATACGGCCTGGGATGCGCTGACGTCAGCGCCAAAGGCGCAAGCTAGCTGGCCTGCTGGCATAACGCCGAGCCCAGCAGACCCAGCGCGGGGGCGGCCTTGCACCCACCACCGGATAGCGCCTCCACTCGCCGGAAAAGGGAGCCAGAAGCAGGCAGGCTAGGCGGAGGTGGGGGGTACAGATCCCCTTTATGTGGATGTGGTCCTCCTTCCCCCCATCCAACACGGGGGTTTGGGGGGCCCAGCACCTCTGGCAAGTCCTGGCTGTCCACCGAGGAAGGGCGGGAGGACCGGCTCCAGCCTCGGAGGGTCCGAACAGATCCCAAAGAAGATAGAGAGAGGCCCCGAGGAAGTTCGATCCACTCCACAGCCCACGCAGGGTCCGAGGCCACTGAGGGGAGGGGGAAAGACTGTTCAGCTGGATCCTACTTCTGCCAAGGCCCCCATCCAGTACTGCCTTAGCATTTCTCCTCAGCCCCTTCCCTGCCTCCCAGACCATCAGTGACCACTGGGTACTCTCAATTCTGAAAGCCTCTTTTCCCATCCCTCACTCTTGGGCCCCTTGGGCCATTTTGCACAGCAGCCCACTGGCCACCTTCCTGCTCTGGACGTATTTTGCCATCAAAATCCGAGGGTGAAGTTCAAACATTAATAAATTCTGAATCCTCTCCCAGTTTTTCAGCCTACCCATTTCTCTTGGAAAGCACACTGAGTTCTTCCACCATCACTGACCCCCCACTCCCCACCACCACTCTAGGCCCTTTGCACACTTGCTGCCTTCCTTCTGGAGCCCTGCTGCTTTCACTGGCTTCAGCTTGTCTACAGCTCTTTACTCTTCTTTTCTGATAGACTCATGATACTTTTTCTGATTTTCACCCCCGTCCCTTAAAACCTTTTCCTGATGCCCTCACTGGCCCCCGCCTGGTTCTCTCTGTTTCAGCCTGATTCCCAGTATCTAAGCCAGAGTAATTTTCCTCTTGCCACCTAAGTTCCCTACTGCTCAGCTTCCCATCACCTCTCAGATCACATCCACGGTCCCTGGTCTCACCTCTGCGACTTGTCTGACAAGTCCATCGTCCTCCAGGCCCTTCACGCTGCCACAGAAACATTTTGCCCAGCACAGAAATCATAGGCATGCTGGCTGTGTTGATGCAGAAAACCAAAAGCCCAGAACTGCTCTAGGCTCAGCTCCCAGTTCTATTCCTGTTTTGGCTCCGGATGCTAAACCAGTCCCCTCCCCATTTGGAACCTATGCCTAGTCACATAAGGAGAAGACTCCCTGCCTCATGGCTTTGAGGAGGTGGGAGTGCCAGGAGCCTAGCCAAGCTCTCTGGGGCTTAGGAAGCTGGGGCCCATCCCCTAGACAGTGCCAACAGGCAGTGTACATCACAACTGACCTTTAGCTGGAATAGCCGTCTCTCTCCCTGAGCCTCAGCCAGCTGGTGGTCCCCAGAAATGCTACCAACCAGAAGGAAGACAGGAGGTTACAGGCTATCCCTGGCTGCCAGCTGGTACCTAATCAGGGCTCTCAAGGCCAGTCCTGAGGTCAACCAAACTCTCCCCCTACTACAGGAGGGGATGACATCCTGAACTCCAAGCCTTAGCAGGGCCAGAGGAATCAGAACAGCCTACTGCTTCTCAGCTTCAAAAGCCATGAGGTTAATTTAGAACTACAAGTCCCAGAATTCCTCAAGGGAAGTACAAATCTCAGCCAGAGTCTTAGTTCCAAAGAACCTCAAATACCAGCCACACTAAGGCCTAAGTGACTGACCACCTGCCCTGAAGGCCCAGGACCCATTCCAAACCCAGTCCTCAATGTCACAGGTCCCTCACCTAGGTTTGGAGAAATTCATAATACTGAAGTAAAGTACACTGAAAGACCCCAGATGCAGAAGACTAAGGCCAAGCCCTGGTGTTTATCACCATCTATGGAAACCAAGGCCCATGCAGGGGCCAGCAGTTGTGGGAAGAAAGCCCTCCCTCTGGATTCTTCTTTCCTTCCAGAGTAGGGTTTTTGTTTTTGTTGTGGATAAGAGAAGGGGATTAAAACAGTTTTACTAGGTGAGAGATGATCAGATGATCACAGGTGCCCCAAACGTGGCCTCAGTCCCCTTCATCCACCAGCTCTCTCAGGAGGGAATGTTAGGCAAAAACTCTGTAGTAGGGTGCTTGGCCAGCATTTAAAGGCTACCTCGGTAAGAGGACAGGGACACAGCTGGGAATGGTAGGTTCCCAGCACAGGCCACTCCCAGTGAAGAAGTGTGGGGGGGGGGGTAGTGTGTGGGTGTGCAAGGCCAGCTGTCATGGGCTGGAGTGGTGGGGGTATCGGGCTAACTAGCCCCTCCCAAGGCGGTGCCTCTAGCCAGCCTTAGCAGTGGGAATAGAGGCGGACAGCAGGAGACCACGCGTCTGCCCCGCAAAGCCCAGAAGCAGGCAGGCCATAGGAGCGAACCAGAGTCGGCGTGGCCCCCTTCCCCGCTCGTTCCCGCTCCCTCCTGTTGCCTGGCCCGCCTCTCCGGTGCAGGCTCCTCCCTCTCGCTACATCGGCCCCCTCCTCAAGGCCCCCACCCACCCGCGGCCCGCGCACCAGGCCGAGTCCCCAACCCGTGTCCGACCTCCGCCTCTTACCCTGACCCGCCGGGCTCTGAGAGCCGATACAGCCCATGGCCAGGCACCGAGTCACGCTAGCCCGCACTCGGAGCCCGGGCCATCGCCTTCCAAAGGGTCGGGTCGCGGCCACCTCCGGGGAGGGGAGAGTCCGTGAGATGGGAGGGGGTGGAAGCCGCGCGTCCGTCGCCGCTCCCCGGAGAGGGAACCGGCCGGTGACGTAAGCACAGGGGCGTGGCCGTACACGTCACCACTCAGAGCAGGCGGGGTGCAGCCAACGTCACGGCCACGCAGGTGCGGCCTGGGGCCGAGGTTGGAAAATGCTGGTCCTCTTTCCCAGACCGCACCGACTATGGAGCCACCCTAAAGGCAGGGGAAGTGGAGACTCAGCTGCGCCCACCCAGCTCTGCATCCAGTCCCCTCATTTTACAGACGACACCTTGAAGCCATCAGGAGATCCTCTGATTATAAACAGCCTCAAACGCAGAGGCTTCACACACAGGGCATTGCACCACATTCTGATAAAAGCAAGAGGTAACAATGTTCTAATTATTAACCTCCCCTCTCTCCTAATCAAGAGGGTATCCCCTCATGCCTACCCAAGGGGCCCACTGTTTCCAGGCAACAGTGATTCCCCAGACCCCTGCAATCATGGACAGGGGAAGAGGCAGGAGGGGTGCCAGGTTACAGGGAATGGTGCTACAGTGCCAGCTCTGGAAAGGAGGATACCCACCTATCCACACCCCTTCTCCAGAGGGAGCAGGCCATAAAGCAGAGGCAGCAAATTTAATTGAATTCATGTTTAATAATTACAGGCACCGTGCCCCCCCTTCCCCCTGCCCAGGCAGCAGCAGGGGTGGTGCAGGGGCTGGGGCATATGCCCCCAGCAGCGAGGACGGCAGTCCCAAGAGTGATTTTTCAGAAAATAAAAAAGGACCCCAGGGGCAAGCAGTGGTGCCCCCCCCCAAGACACACCAAATTTCAAGACTTTATATATAATATATCTCTGTGCCCCAGGGGGAGGAGAGGGACACCTGGCAGCATCCTGGAGGGGGGCCCCAGGCAGCCCCGAGCCATCCTGCCTCTTCAGCCACTTTATTAGCTCAGACACATCGCACTACAGGCACCCACTGCCGCCGCCGCCGCCGCCGCTGCTGCCGCCCCCCTGCAGTCCAGACGGCTGGCTGGGCCATCCACGTGTCCATGGGGCTCCAAGTGCCCGGCCCCACCAGCCCTCAGTTGTGGTCAGACTCCTCCTCCTCCTCCTCACGAAGCCAATTGAAGAAGGCTGTGACAGATTTAAGGGCCACACCCTTGCCCTGCTGCTCAGCAGGGTCCTTGCTACTTTCCCAGCTGTAGAAGGCGTCCTCCTTCACCACGTCCTCGTCATACAGGGCATCAAAGAACATCCGAAGCAGGCCTGCAAGCAGGCAGGGCAGCAGTTAGGTGACCAGCCACATCCACCTCGGCTAGTTCCCACAGGTCCCTCCCAAGCTCCACTGTTAAAATAAGACCCTGACCCACTTGTCCTAACATTTGTGCCTGACCATTCCTGCGGCCAGGGTTCCACAGGATGCTAATCTCATGATCTAAGAGACTGGTGAAAAGAAATGCATCACATGGCCATCAAAAAAAACCTTAAAACTTACCCAGCCTCACCTTGGCAGCTTTGGATTTCTCCACTCATGATATACTTAACAGGAAAAATATATTCAGAATTGATACTCTTGGATTTGGGATTATTACTTAAATCCCAGACATATTACTCACAAACATCTATGGTCAGAGGAACATTCACTGACCCTCAAAGAGGTCCTGACAAACTCTTGATCCAAATTTCCTCTTCCTTCCCACTCATCGCCCAAGCATACACACTTCTCTTTAACCATGACACTTTTGTGGGTGCAATTACCCTTCCCCAGGAACACCCCTCCTAGTAAATTCCTTCAAGACTCAAGCATCCTCTTTTCTAGCCCTTTCTTCACCACTGGTTGCTAGGCAGCCTTCCCAAGCACTGTCCTGTGAATACAACCATCCTCCAACCCCAACAATGCACTGCCAGACTTTCTAAACGAGACCTTGTACTTGTGAAAACAAAGGGAGGCAGAGTAAGTGAACTGAAAGAAGTATAGGATCTGAAGTCGAAAACTGGGAAAAATCTGTTTTTAGAGCTGGGGTCTCTTTTGCTCAGGCTGGTCTTGACCACCTGATCTCCAGCAATCCACCTGTCTTGACCTTCCAGAGTGTTATGATTACAAACATGAGCCACTGGGCCTGGCCTTGCAGCAGATTCTTATGCTCCAAATCCCATACAGACCCACCCGATGACCCTATATATATAATCCATTATCCACTCTGCCCTCTATTTTCAAAGTTCTTCCCATTTAAGCACAAAAGGCCCCCCTCTCAACCACTATCTCTTACAGCTAAAGAAAAGATTTATCTACACTTGCTGTTTTCTTTCCTGTCACAGTCAAGTATTTCCCAGTCCTTTCCAATTCATCTAATACTGTTTTTGCCAAGTTAGACTCCATGTTTCAAATTATGGGGGGGGGGGCTTAATTTTCAGGTCTGCTCCTATGGAACTCTCTGTAGCTCCTGACTATTTCCCTCTTCTACAATCTGTTCTTTGTTTATGGGACCTGTCCATTGGTCCCTAACTGTATCCCAAACCCCTCCATGTCCCTCACATTTCTATCCCAGGCCCTTAACACTCTCCCTCTAGTAAGCCCCTTTCCTTTTGTGACTTATATGTTACTGTGTGCCAGCAACTAACCAAGCTGCCTCTTGCCACAATTTCTTCCTCTATAGATAACCAGCTACCCGTTCCCCAACCCAGGGACCAAAAGCTCAGCTTGGTCCAGTGTTCGCTACCACAGTGAACAGCACCATTCCTTAAACACACTCTAGTTTAAGACGTACCCTGGGAGTCATCCAGGGCTTTTAATCTCTCTCCAGGCCCCATCACAGGCCAGTGTAACTGAAAGCTAGCTGTCAATTCCATTTTCTAAGCAGCCCTTGAATCTGAAGCTTTCCCCATTTCTATCAATTACTAGCAAGGCTCACTCTCACCCCATTGCCAAACCATTCTTCCCCCCACAGCCAGGATGACCTAAAAACTAAAATCAATTATTCCTTGCCTAAAATTCTACCAAGGCCCTTTGGCTAAAGCCTAAAACTCTCACTATGGGTCACACAGCCCTGCATGCCCAGGCCAGGTTCATCGCTCTGGGCCCTTTTTGCCTGACTGGTTGCTGCATTCTCCCTCACTGGCCTTCCTTCAATAGTTCTTTCCCTTGTGTCAAAGTTCTTCCTGCCTCAGAAGAAGGCACACACATAATGCCTTCTTTAAAGCGCCCCTCCTCTGTTTATCATTTAACTAATTCCCGTTCATCATCCCTCAGACCAGGTATACTTCGCCCCACAGCACACCCAGCTTCCCACACTCACATGCTACTGACGTCATGCAGCACAGGAACTATGCCTGACTTAGTACAATGAACACCCATGCCCTGACATGTAGCTGTGTTGAATGCATCACCTCAGACATAGTAACCTAGTCCTTGGTCTCCCAATATGGAAAATGGGGATAATACCATCTATTCTGAATAACAGCTGCGAGAATTAAATGAGGCAAAATTAAGTAAAGCATTTCAACTCTGTATCAGAAAGAGGTAGTAGATGCTGTGTCATTTACCATCCCTACACTGGTGGCATCTAACAGATCACTAGGCACAAAGCAGGCAGTCAATTAATCGTCGGGGCCAAGTCTTATTCCTTCTGCTTACAGACAAAGACACAAACACAGGGGGAAGGAATCAAAACCAGAAGGACATTTTGCTCTCCAATGTCTACCCATCTTTCTTGGGTTGAGACCTTTCCAAGACTATACCCTGCTATCTGGCAGTCCCCCCACCCATCCCTGGGGCCTGGCTCTTACTGGGGGGCTGGTCTAAGGTCACTACAAGGGCCTGGAGGGCATAGAGCGCCTGCAACTCCTTCTGCTCGTCACACAGGTATTTCTGTAGCAGTTTCGCTCGCACTTTCAGCACTGCAACATCCACTCGGAGGGGAATCTCAACTACAGGGAAGAAGACAGGGATGGTAAATAGAATAATGCACCCTTAGCTGTTTCCAAAGCAGGAGGTAAACTGAAACTCCCCTCCATTCATTTGCCTTTTTGGCCCACCCTCGCCCTGCCCTCTCCCTCAACTCCTCTTACAGATGATTGCAGAATAGCAGACAGCTGTCATGAGGGCTCGAACTAATGTGTTGGATGCTATCTGCTGCTCACTAAGGTTGGCCTGTGGAAGAGAAAACAAATGGCCCAAAAGTTCCGAATTGTACCCTTACATCTTCATTCTTGCCACCCTCAACCCTGCCCTAAGAAATCTCTCTCCTTTACCCTGCCTCCCCCAGTGTCCACAAGAAATGTACCTCTATCCAGTCGAGCACCCGCTGGTTACTGCTGCCCTCCTTCAGCAGCTTCTCTAGCTGCTTGGTCAGCTCCTCAGAAGGCAGTGCCCTCTGGCCAAGGGCTTCTGACTCCTCTCCCAGAGTATACTCCACCTTCTGCAACCAAAAAAGCCCACAGTGAAAAAAGAGAGTGCACGGTGTGAGAGATGAAGATAGAGAAGACTGGCTAGCCCCAAATTTAACCTAACTCCAGCCCCAAACCTGTTTAGCGACGAATGCACCAATGTCCTGGCCTTCAGGTAGAAATTCTTTCCAGCTGAGCCCAGCTTCTCGCCACAGTGTCCCCACTTTTTTGGGACCCTGGAAAGCACAAAATCAACTTAGCCACCCTTTCTTCCTCCAGGGACCTAACAGCTGCACAACAGTCATCCAATAATATTTACTGAAGGCCTACTAGGTACCTGCTAGAAGCTAAGGAGGCCACAGAGGTACCAACAGGAACAATCCTCCCATGTCTACAGTCTAGCGCAGGAAATAGATGTTAGTCAAATAACCACTCAAACAAGTAAGAACTCATTCACCACAGTGCTATGACACAAGGGTAGGGAAAATAACCTAAGAGCCTCTAGGAAAAAATATCAATTAGCTTTTGCGGGACTCTCAAAGGCAAACATCCAAATACTTCATCTTAGCCTTCTAATGTCACCTACATTTCTTTTCCTGCAACAGCTTGGTTTTTCATTAGTCCAAGCAATAAATATTCTTTTACTTACAGAAAAGGAGTACTTCTAACAAATATGTTTGTTTCCTTAATCCAGAAAATCTTAGAAGTATATCTATGCTTCCTCTCCAACATAAATTAGAAATTCCCACAAAAACAGCAGTTTGTGGGAACTGTAAGCATTTTCTGTAAGAGCCAAGAGACCCTGTAGGCATTACTCCTTCATGATTGATATTCAGGACGGCACTGACAAGATTAATGTAGTTCACAGACTTTAAACTTGCCCACCTTTTCATTTTCACCATTAAAAGCTGAGTTGTCTCACAGTTGATATATTGCATTTTTTTTTTTTTTTGAGACAGAGTCTCACTATGTGGCCACTGGTAGAGTGCCACGGTGTCACAGCTCACAGCAACCTCAAACTCTTGGGTTTAAGCAATTCTCTTGCCTCAGCCTCCCAAGCAGCTGGGTCTACAGGCACCAACCACAACGCTGGGCTATCTCCTGGTTGGAGTTGTCATTGGTGTTTTAGCAGGTCCAGGCCAAGACTGAACCAGTGTATTGGCTGGCGCCCTACTCACTGAGCTATGGGCACCAAGCCAATAAATATATTGCATTGTTTTTTTGCTACAGGCACCAAGCCAGATAAATTGCATTTTTAACAGGCCTAAGTCTTTCCTTTCTTTTTTTTTTTTTGAGATGGAGCCTTAAGCTGTCCCCCTGGGTAGAGTGCCATGGCATCACAGCTCATAGCAACCTCCAACTCCTGGGCTCAAGCGAGTCTCCTGCCTCCACCTCCCAAGTAGCTGGGACCACAGGCGCCCGCCACAACGCCCGGCCATTTTTTGGTTGCAGGCATCATTGTTGTTTGGCGGGCCCCGACTTGGGATTCGAACCCACCACCTTAGGTGTACATGGCTGACGCCTTGGTGCTTGAGCCACAGGCGCCGAGCCGAAGCTTCTTAACTTCCTTGAACTTCAGTATTTTCCCTCTATAAAGTGGGCTCCACTGTGGTGAGTATACAGCATTGTAGTGATTAGAGTAATGTAACCTAGAAAGGGTCAAGGATATGGAAAGCACTCCATAAACAATACCTGCTATATTATTATAAAATT
>CAUYQV010021601.1:0-17112 GCA_963574575.1 Galagoides demidoff
TGGCATCACAGCTCATAGCAACCTCCAACTCCTGGGCTCAAGCGAGTCTCCTGCCTCCGCCTCCCAAGTAGCTGGAACCACAGGCGCCCGCCACAACGCCCGGCCATTTTTTGGTTGCAGCCATCATTGTTGTTTGGCAGGTCTGGGCTGGGGATTTGAACCCGCCACCTTAGGTGTACGTGGCTGGCGCCTTAGCTGATTGAGCCACAGGCGCCGAGCCTGGAAGCTTTTTTATTACTAGTTCAATCTTGTTGCTTGTTTTGGTCTGCTCAAGAGTTCTATTAATCTTTCTTCCTGATTGAATCTTGAGAACTGTACAGTATTGATAATGGAGAAGTAACTCTAAAAACTTCCTCCTGATTCTCATAATAATGTGAGAGTTTTCTGGATCTTACCAAAACCTGGTAAGAAACACTCTTACTATCAAAAGTGTACTTTTAAGGTCCTTCCAAACAGGAAAATCACAAATTAGACCAACTAGGGCCAAATGCTGCTCTCCAGGAGTTTATGATTTAAAAGAGAACATGCTGCTACCAACACATTAAGCTGTACAAATAGCAGACTGCAGAAACAAAGACAAACACTTTTATGATGTTCAAATAACCCAGCTTTTTTGGGGGTGTGTGTGGAAATTATTCATACTGTGAGAGCTTATAGCCTCCTTTTCCAACCCACAGCTTCCTAATCCTTCTATTATTTCTACTTCTGTTTTTTACTCTGCATCTCATGTTAACATTCATGTTGTACAACAGAGAAATAAGACTACTAAGGCTGAGAACAGAGTTTTAGTGTGTAGCATATGAATTATCACGTAATCTTCAAATGAAAGCATTTGCAATGCAACTTTCTGAAAGAAAGGTATTGCCTTCAGGTACTTTGCTAGACTTGTGGCTCCTGGCTCTTATTAGAGAAAAAGAAAGACACACCATGAAAGTAGAAATCTGAAAACCTCATTCTGTGTAAGAATGCTGTCCCCATTGCCAATTTTAAGCACTTGTTACTGGTTGATGCAACTGTATGAAAACTGGAGGTGTTTGTGACCATCTGCATTTGAGGAAGGACTCAGAAAGTAAAATCATAGTCTTTCTACTTGTGAAATGACAATGGTTCTTCTTCTTCCCTGCATCTCTCTTTGGCTGAGTCATCTTTATCTTGGAGATAATTAAGACAAAAATGCCTCTGACAAATAAAATCAGTATAGAACCCCTATTTCTTGGCAGCTTTTGCGGACACAGCTGAAGCTTTCAGAGGTCTTTAAAAACCATGGCAACAAATGCCTTTGAAGGGTAAGCAAAGGTTCCAAATGTTTTTAATCGCTGGTGTTTTTTGTGCTACTACTTCAAGCATTCTTCCTCATTTTTTGTTCATCCGATCGAAATTAAATTTTCAATTTCCATACTAAGTGGTTCTGTCCTGTTCACCGCGTAGATTATTTCCATTAAAGTAGTAGAGTTTGTGACCATATATGGTGGTTAAGCTCATCACCAATTCCATTAGGAAGCCCCATTTGTGAGTGGCAATAATTTCCCACAAAGATTGTAGATAGGTTTAAATGGGCACATTTTCAAAGAGCATTAACTAGCCCTCAAAATTATGTGCTGACACTCTTCTTACAAAGCCTTCTCCTAGTGGTTTGTGACCTAATCCTTCCAAATTTCTCTCTTCTCCACAGAAAACTGCTGTTGATAGCTTTATATCCTTTTAAAGAGAATGGCCTGTTTTGCTGATAACTCACTCAGAGGAAAGTAGACTTTTAGACATGGGCTGCTGGTATCTGAACTGTGTATTCTGCTATCTCAGTGCTGTGTATACAGGCTATAACCTGTTTTCCTAGCTTTTTGACTGAAAAAATAACACCATGCAAGAAAAATCTATTTCATAAATCTACCATCCACTTTATAAAACTTTTTCTGGCTACTGTGTTAATTCTCCACTCACAGGTGAGTTAGACAGAGGATTTTATTTTTATTTTTCTAATGAAAGATATGCCTTACTTGAGAAAAAGAGTACAGTGGGGAAAGTACTCCCATTATTGTCCCCATATTTCCATCTTGCTTTATCTGAAATGAAAAGAGATTTTAGTTTTTCAGTTGCTAAGAAATAAAGGAACAAAAGAAAAAAACAACTTAATTATTAAATTATATATTTTTTCTGTAATAGGCACTTATTCTCTCTATTTTCTTTGAGAAAGGGTATATGACTTTTACATTTGATCCAAAGGAGCATCATCTTTGTCTGGTTCATTTGGCAGTTTCAAAGTCACGTGTTAGGAAGTGCAGAGTGAGTGAGAAGCAAACTTCTAAATCATCACCCAGGGAGGGTGGCTAGATTATGTTTAGTAAGGTGTTTAGGCGGGGGAATTGATGGACCGCTTTAGGGAATTTTATTAACCGTTGTGTATAATATTTTTCTCATACATCATGGAAGATAAATTATAGTTCTTAGGATAATCAAAATTCATAATTATTCTGTTGATTTGATACTTCAGAGTTACTAATAAGGGATTTCATTTGAAAATGATTTAAAAGTGTATTTTGCCACGACTGTTAACCAGTGGCATTATGATCTAATCACCATGGAGATGATTATTTTCTTTATTTTATTTTTTGATTGCTAACGTACTGATTACTCTTTCTGCTCTAAGGGTACCTGCAGAGCAGCCCCACCTTTGCTCTCTCCACTTCGATTGTTCTTTCTCTTTATTCCACTCTTCTTAGCACCTGTGTACTCTGTACACACCCAGAAACTTCCCTGTTCAAGTTCGTCACATCCTTGGGCCCAGAGACAGCTAATTTGTTGAGCTCAGGAACTTAATCCTTTCTTCATGTAACAGATCATCATCTCAGGACCATCTTATTTTACCATTGGGAGAAATGCAATGATGTGTAATCCGTAGACCCTGAAATCCAATTAAGGGTTCAGCGTGTACACATGTGGAGAGGTTGGCATGATACATGTTAAACCAAAGCAGAGCTAAATTCAGCATTACAAGAGGTGCCTCAAAGCAGGGCAAAGAGACAAAGAAGTATTTCAGAAGAAAATGTTATGAGTTCAGAGGAGGGAACAGCAAAGTGTGCTGGATTAAACCAGAGACTTGATGGAGGACATGGCATTTAAATTGCTATCTGTCCAGGAAACCATGAAGGGAGTTCTACCCCACTGTAAGTGTCACATGATGTATTGTCAGTGACTGTATGCTCCATTCTAAATGTTCAGTCTTGTGTAGCATTATGTAATATTTTGAGATAACATGGGTTATTCCAAAAATAAAAATGTGTGTTTTTAGTGTATTCTATATGTATATCTGTTCAACTATCATTAGCAATGAGTTTATTGTATACCCAGAGGTTAAATAATATTTCATTCATTTCCAGGATGTGAGTAATCTATTATTCTAATATGCTTTTGAAGTTTTACACGGGAGTGATGTTAATGAAATCTAAAGACGCTCCCCTGCAGTGGTAGATAATGTAGCTATTATGGAGGTCAGTGTGTTTGACATTTTTTATTATGATATGAAGGTAAATCATGGGTCCCAAGCTAAGATTCATTTCGGTAGGCTCAGCTTAGGCTCTATAATTTTTATGTTTGCAACTCTCTTGGTACTTTCTCTATTTTTAATTCTATGAGATATTTATGAAAGGATGTTTTAAAAAATGGCTAGAGACTTCTACTTTTGAGAGTTGACATGATTTTTTTCCCACAACATGAACAATTAGTAGATAATAAACTTAGATACACTCTTTAATATTTAAAATTGTGGCAGTAAAACTGATCTCAGAGAAGGAAGAAAATGGTTTGTCCAGCTTTTATCAGTTATATACAGCATGTCTGAAAGATTTCAGTTTCTCTCTGCTCTGTGCTCCCTGTATTGTACTTTGCCTTAAGGATGGTACTCTTGATGCAGTTGGTATAACACATGAGATCATGGTAACAGCTGAATCCAGATTGCAGCAAATGAACATCTTTCACCCCACCACCTGTTCTGAGTATATTCATCCTGACTTCTTGTAAATACAGGGGAGGGATTGGAAGAACAGGGTGTGGGCTAGTGCAATTTTGGGGATGACGGACCCTTCTTTTTTCTGATTTTGTTCCCATATATTTTACTGAGCCAAGTAAAGGCATCCTTGTTGAACTCCCTGATTTTTAGTCCATTTTGCCAAGAAATAAAAGTACTTTTAAGGGCCCCATGTGACATATATTGCTTATAAAATGTTTTTTAGATGGTTGCTTTTTCTGTATCCAAAGAGGGAGAAAGAGTTTGATTCAAAGGTTTCCTATAAACCCTTTCTTTTATATGTGTGCGTACGTGTACACATACATATAGTTAATGTTCTGTATGCATGTATGTAGAGTTCTGCCCCTGTGTCTGTGGGTTCTATTTCTATGGATTCAACCAATTGCACATTGAAAATATTTGGGGAAAAATGGATGGCACTGAAAAATGCATTGGCACTGAACATGTGTGGACTTTTTTCCCGGTCATTATTCCCTAAACAATATAGTATAACTATTTGCCTAGCATTTGCATTGTATTAGGTATTATAAGTAATCTAGAGATGATTTAAATTGGGTGGCCAACCTTTGGGCTTTTCTGCTTCACATTGGATGAATAAGAGTTGTCTTGGGCCACATATTAAATACACAAATAATAATTAAATACACAAACAATAATTCAAGTTGATAAGCCCCGTAGAAAATCTGTGCATACTTTTTGAAATATCTGACACCACAGATTAGCAAAAGAGTCCTCAAATAATCTGCATGTAGCCCACAGGCCACAGGTTGGATACCCCAGATTACGGGAGGATGTACCTAGAAAACCTATGTGAATATTATACCATTTTACATAAGGAACTTGAGCATTCCTGGATTTTTATATCTGCAGGGAGTCCTAGAATCAATCCTCTACCCATACTGAAGGTCGACTTTATGTATATAAATATATATATTCATAACCACACACATATATAGTGTATATAGACAGAAATATGTATAGACTTTGGAAACAGGCATCACAAAATATTAAAGGTGACTATCTCTGAATGATAGGATTATGAATACATTTTTTTCTTTTTCTATATTTGTTACTTATGTAATAAAATCGTCACTTTAAAGATCCACGTTGCAATTGATTGTTTTCACTCTATCATTTTCTTTACTTTTCCCTCAGTGGAGAAAGATCATGCATCTACCAAATCATGCATCTACCAAGATTATGCATTTACCCTTTGTTTTCCAAATGTCTGTCTGTACCCTTTTTTTGCAAGAGGTCAAGTTTATATTGAAGTGCAGATTTTATTTTATTATTATTTTTATTTTATTTTTTTGAGACAGAGTCTCACTATGTTGCCCTTGGTAGAGGGCCATGACCTCACAGCTCACAGAAAACTCAAACTCCTGGGCCCAAGCAACTCTTCTGCCTCAGACTCCCAAGCAGCTGGGACCACAGGTGCCCACCACAATGACTGGCTATTTTTTGTTGCAGTTGTCATTGTTGTTTGACAGGCCTGGGCCAGGCTTGTACCCGCCAACCTCCATGCATGTTGCTGGTGCTCTACTCACTGAGCTATGGGCGCCAAGCCTATGTTGTTACTATTTATTAGTGAGCCCAAATTGCATCAAGTGGCCATTAGGTTGCAGAGGCCAGTAAAACATTCTTTCTAGGTTGTTGTGAGATCACAGCAGGAGAGGTGAAAGACCTTGTGTTACCATAGTACCTCCAGGAATCTAGGTCTAAAGGGCTGCTGGCTTGACTGGCAAGGGTGAAATAGTTCAGCCATGTAGCCAAACAGTGACTGTTTGCCCTAACTATCTGTATATGCCAGGGAGGGAGAGCCAGGCTTCTTGGAGGAACTTGGATTGTTATCAGTTATTGATGGCAATTACACGTATGCTTGCTGTCAGGTCCACACATGTTTGAAAAGCATGCTACACACGAACACTGGTTATACTGGCCTATCACTCTGGAAACAGTGCCTGGTTCTCAGCTGGATTGTCTATCTTTTGCCATGACATAGTTGCAGGTGCCAGTGGCACCAAAAGTGACTTAAGACATAAACGCCAGCAATTGACAATTCATTTTGCTCTCACTTATTTGTTTGGAAGGTATTATTTTTTATTCTTCAAGTATAGCAGAATCTCTGTAAGTTGACTACCCAAGGGACTGTAACAGACTGGTCAACAGACAGACAGGTCTACATAAGGAACCAGGCCTACTGTGCTGATATGTACATGGGGTGCATGTCCAGTCTGTGGAAATTAAGTCAACGTAAGGAGGTGGTCAGTGTAGGGAGGTGGTCAAGTGTCCAGGTTATACTGTAGTTGGATAAAGGGTACAAAAGTTGTCTTGAAACGGGGAAAAGTTGAAAGCAAAGAGCTGGATTTGACTGTAATGGACTAATCCCTGTAATGGCAATGGTTCTGTTTTTTTTCCTCTTCTTTTTTCCTCTTCCTCATCTTCCTTTTCCAACAAAAAGTAAATCTATACCTTCAAGAAGGTCTTGGGACAGAAAACTCCCTGTTGGCAAGAAGTGGTTGCTCTGATCTTCTGGAGATAAACCAGGTGCCTGAAGTCCCAGGAAGTTCTGAACTCTGCATTGGTGACTGCATAGCTGCCCCCAAGCAGGGGCTGTGGGGTGATCAGATACACAAACAGCATCTTCTCTGGGCTCCTATGATGAGCTGTTCTGTTCTTGCCTAAGAGCAGGAATGGAGTATTTTGTTGCATTAACTCTTAGAAGTTTTGAGAATGTCTTTATGGTTTCCTTTTTAGAGATAATAAATTTTCTCATGTGACTCTCATAATATGGGAATTCTTTTATCCTAATTGATTTTAGGTTTTGAGCCCAGTCATGTATTTTTTAAAGCCCTTGATTTTCATCTCTTTGAAAAGGGGGCTCCTTTAAAATAATAATATTAGCAATAATATAAGATTAGTCCTTTCACTCTTATGCACTTTGCTTGGCACGTGGTGAAAAGTGTTAAAGTCAAGAAACCATCAAAATACACGAGGTCAGAGGTAAAGAAGTCGGGTGGAACTGGGGAGATCAGTGGAAGGTTATAGGATGGGCGGTATGGCTGACAGCAGCCATGCCGTCACCACATGGAGAGGCTGCTTTGCCTAAGGAGAGGCAGAAACTGATAGGAAGGCATTTTCAATGAATTGAGTATTTAGGCAGAGAAAGGGGATTACAAATAATTCTGAGATACTGAGTCAGGACGGCTGAAAGAACACTGAGGCTGATGCTTTAGGAGATTTTGAAAACTGAGGTATTGGAACTATTGAGAGATGGGACTGGAAGGCTATTGAATCAGAAATGTGTTCTGGCCCACCCTTCTGCCTCTGGAGCCTTTTATGTCTGTTTTTAATAATTTACCTGTGATTTCATATATTAGTATCAATTGCTTTATTTTGTTTTCTAAAGAGTTTAGCTTTGCATTTTAAGTAGAAACAAGAGCACAGTCATCCCTGGTCTAGTGCTGGCTTGTTTAGGACTTCCTTTTGCTTAAAATCCTAACTGGATTAGAGATCATTGTGATTCCATGGTATTAAGTCACTTAAATCCATAATAGTATATTTGAAATGAAAGGAGAAGGAATTAAAGACTGAATCATTTACCAAGAAATAACAGGGGAGATGGATTGATTTCTGTCCGACTCAGGAGAGTGTTCCTTTCTTCAGAATCGGCTTTGTTTTAGTTACCAGTAAAGTGGAGGGAACTGTTATAAAAAGGCATGTGAGTCAGGTGACAGTAGTGTTCTTTTGGGAAAAATTTTACAGGAGCAGTCGTTATGCAGCTCTCTGCTTTGAATCTGCCAATGTGGAAGGGTCAGGAAAATAGGACTTTATGTTCATTAACTTTTCCTTTTTTCTTTTTCTCATCTATTTTTTCAACTTTTATGACTTATGATATGCAAGATAACGTGACTATCTTTTACCTTCAGTGTATTTTTGCATTTTTAATCTGGATCACATTTTGTGACAATTTATAAAATGTAGCTAATAAAAATGATTATTGCATGAGAATTAACTTTATAAATTACCATAGAGATAAGCTGTGTAATCTAGAAAATATTTTTCATGTACTAGTTAGAGCTTCTAGGTTTGAGGGGGTAAAATCCAACATAAACGAGCTTTGCTGGTTGGAGGAAAGAAGAGCAACAGATTTCGGTGGAAGATTGCTTGTATGTCTTGGCTAACTGCAAACATGCCAGGGTGCTTCCAGACCTCAGTGTCCGGGCACCCAGGACCCTGTCAAGACCTCAGCCTTACCTCCGGTCTTCTCTGTGTGTTCCTCATGCTCTCTGTCTGTAAACTTGTATTTTTCCTATATTAGGCAGCAGGACAAGGCAACAGCTGCCAAGCTTCACATCCTGTGACATTCTTTCAGGTTGCAAATATTAAAGAAGGCCTTTGATTGACCCAGCTTTGAACCAACTGGCTGTTTCAGGAGGCAAAGTCACATGCACAGCAGTGATCCCTGGGGCTCACCCCAGGGAAGTCACTCTGAGCCAATTGCCACCCCTAAACCCTGCTGTTGATGTCTCTGAATTTCCATTCTTTTCAGTGATTCTTGTGCAATGATTCCTACTTTGCTGGACTGAGGTAGTGATTAAGATCATGCTTAACAGAGAGGCACCTGTGCTCAAAGGAGTAGGGCACTGGTCCCATATGCCAGAGGTGGTGCATTCAAACCCAGCCCCTGCCAAGAAAAAAAAAAGATCATGCTTAACCTGTAGGGGGTGTTCTGTAAAGAGTCATCAGCGTTCTTACCTCCATATTGGCTCCACCAACTTTCCTGTAGAAATCTCTCTACCCTGAAGCAAATAACTTACACATACTTCACTATTGTGCTTCTCAATCCATCTTTACCTTTTACTTGTTTCTTTAAACTTTAAACAGTATTTGTTATTTATTTTGCTTTTTAAATTAAATTGTCTGTATTTAAGGTGTAAAACATGTTTTGATATATACATGCACAGTAAAATAATTACTATAATCAAACTAATTAATATATCCATCTATCCACATACCTTTTTTTTTTGCTTTTTGTGGTGAGAGCACCTAAAATGTACTCTTAACAAATTTTCTGTATGCAAGACAATGTTATTAACTATGGTCCTCATGTTGTTCATTAGATCTCTGTAGATCATTGGACTTGCTTAATTGCAACTCTATACCCATTTACGACCCCCATTTTAGATTTCCCTGTCTCTGAAATTGTCAGACACACACACAGTGGAATATTATTCAGCTTTAAAAGATTTCTGACATTTGCAACAACGTGGATGAACTTGAACAAGCCAGGCACAGAAAGGAAAATGTCTCTTACTTCTTCAACATAAATTTCTTTCTGGAAATTAGTTAAAATTTCTGCTACAAAATTAAAAGATGATATCAGAGCTTCTGATACCTCTGTGGGTTTGTGTCTCTTGCTGATTGATGCTTTGTAAACTTAAGGGTGGTGGGCCTTATAGATAGGATTGTGTCTCTTTGGGCCCCTTCTAATATCAAGTATATGCTTCTTACATATAGCAGAAAAATTTCCTTGAATGAATATTCTTTTTTTGTTGTTGTTACAATTACTTCTTTTTGTAAAGTTTTTCACTGGCCTTCTTTTACTTAAAATATACTTTAAAAAAGAACAAAGGTAGTATTTAATTTGCACAATACAGAATTGAAGGTAAACAATTTTAAATTAAATTTTGTTGGATGTATAAGTCATTGAAATGTACTTTCTTTTTTGGATGGATGAGTCTAAATAGTCCATTCAGCTTGTTATATCCTTGACAGTGATAACAAGGAATATAACCTTCTCTTTCTGTGACGGCATTCCCAAAGAATAAGTTGCTTCCAAACAACCCTAGCATTTTGTAGTAAATCAAAAAAGAAAAAAATCAAACCAAATTTCACAATAATCTGTATAATTGCTATTTCAAAATGGAAGTTTGGCATGGCTCCAAATTATTAATCAGTAGGAGAAGAGTAGATTTTAAAAAGGCAATTATATCACATTTAACACTTCTTGAAATAATTTTGTTAAAGAAAATACAGTCCCTTTTCTCTGCTCTCATTTGTAAGTAATAAGGATAATTCAGGTAGTGTGAATCAGGAATTAGAATAATTTTCTAATTCAGAGATTGGCTTAATAGTCTTTAGCTTACTTCAGACTGTAGATGACTATTGTCCTGTAACTTCTTGGACAGGAGACGCAACCACATTCACCTTGAAGCCTGAAGTGAATTATGAGTCTTGGTTAGAGTCTGTTGAAGAGGCATGTTATGACTTTTCCACATTCCTGGACAGTTAGACTGTACTTCTTGGTTGTTTAAAAAGGTGTTTGGACATATTTTGTTAAGAGGCTTGAATAAATGGCTGTTTTTCTTACATTTTTCCTTGTTTTTTCAAGCATTAGAATAGTTCCAGCTCTAACAGTTAGCCTTAAGCTGCCGGGGATGGATTTTTTGGATAGGACCAAGTACTTTGCATGATTTACAATTGACTGCATTAATGTAGCCTAGCAAGTTATATGGTGTGAAGAGAATTACTTAAGGGTAAAAATGGATTGTTCAACAGCTAAGAAAATGATAGGTTATCATAGGTTGGTTTGAGGGTATTCTATCTCTCCATGTTGGGGCTCTATTTGTCTGGAGATTTATTACCTACTAATAATGATGGTTAATAGTTAATGAACACTTGCTCTGCCCCAGGATCTGAGTTACGTGTCCTGGATGCATCATCTCCGTTAATCCTTCCCCAAATTTGATGAAGTCAGCACTGTAATTACTCTCATTTTACAGATGAGGAAACCAAGGTGTGTGTGCAACAAAACCAGTATTGAACATGACTTGTCTGACCGCAGAGCCTGGGTCTTAACCATGGCAGTCTCTTGTCTCCCCCAAGGAAGGAGTGCTCCCAAAGGGATGTTGGAAGTGGGGACCAACCTGACCATGTACGGCTCTTTGTCCCGTGGGACTAACAGACAGGAGAAAGGGGACTCCGAGTTAGTCGGCTGGGGTTAGTCTTCATCACCAAGGTGAAATGGGGTTGTTACATGCAGTGGGGAGAACCCAGGACACCCCTGTGTGCCTCCTTGTATCTTCCCAGACATAGGATAATGTTTAAGGGCTCCATCCTCTATAGGGAGAGGGGACCAAAGTCAACTGAGAACACAGGGCAACTGGCCCAGCTCAGGAGGAGCAGAGCACAGATGTACTCAAGGTGGATTTGTGAGCAGTCAGATGAGAAACAGCCTAGGGCCTCTGCCTGTGGTTTGAGTTTCTGCTGCTTATTCTTTGCTGGAGTATCTGAAGATTGAAAAACACAGCTCCCCCTTAGCCTTTTTCCTATTCTGTGGTAGTTTCCTCTTGCTTAACAAGATTCTGGCGGTTAAGTTTATTGCTTAATCGGCGCGTTGCAAAGTAGAGAGAAATAACCCATGAGAGCAGAAGCAGAAAAGAAGCGAAGACTCTTGATGCTGTCCCAGTGTTGGCTTGAGATTTGTTAAATATTATTTTTTCTTTTTTGATTATTAAAAAAATTCAGGACGCAAATAGAGAAGATTAAATATTACACAGTACAACATCAATACATGAATAAAGGTTAGGCTCCTTCTGGTCTTGTATGAAAATCCCCAGCCCTTTTCTCAGTTGGTAGACACCAGTGACTGTTTCCCCTGGAAATTACACATGTATACACACGTATGTACCTGCTGGCAGCGTAAGTGGAATTATAGTTACACATTACTCTGTGCCTCGCTTTTCTCGCTGAATTGTGTCGTTTGGAGATCTTCCCATTTCAGTACACCTAGGTCTCAGTCATTCTTTTTTAAAGGCTGAACATGAATCCATCATATGGAGTAATAATAACTTTTATTGGCACATCTTACAGTTGATGAAGCACTTACTATGTTATTTCACTGGGAGCTATAGCATCCATTAATGGAGATGTCGAACGGCCCAGAGGGTTACCCGTCTCACCCAGGATCACCTGGAGCCTGGAGGTTAAACACAGCGGCAGTGCTCCTGGCACTGCGGATCCTCTCAGGAGGCTCCTATGCCTGCTGCTTTTTGCAGCAACCACAAAGTTGCTTTAAACTCTCAGGATGCAGTGAAAAGATCACCAATGTACGATGGCAAGAAGCCAAACCACAAGGACGTGTGGACCCCAGGAGAGGGAGGAAAGAAAATCATTGAAATTGAGAACAAGAATGGACCCCACTGACCAATAGCCTTGGTCTCTCCTTTTCCTGACAAGGACCTGGGTGTGGCAGACACTAACTAGCACATTCAGGCCGCACAGCCCGCTCGTTTTCTTTCCCAAGGCTAGTTCTGGAGAGGGAAGGAAAGGGAGGCACTGGAGTTTTTCTGGGCTCTCTTGTTCTCATCAGATAGAATGGGGTGTGGACAGAAGGCAGGCTGAGAAGCCAAACACCCTTGAGAAATGAGAGCAGTGCTCCTGTCCAATGTGTGACACAGCTTGTCGGAGATAACTCTCCTGCCAGGGCAGTATGACCACAGAGACTTGAGCTGTCTGGATGCCTGGGAGGGGTGGCTTTTAATACCCGGCTGATGTCTACTGAGCACCTAATATTCACACAGCTCTTTGCCAGAGTGCAGGGTTACTGTAGCACTGTGGACCTGTGGAAGAAGCTGTCCCCTGGCATAGGGAATACAGAAAGTCTAGAAACTTCGGGCTAAATTTGCTCTGCCAATAAGAATGAACAGATTTTAGACTTCATGCATAGATTTTGTTTTATCAAATAATCATCCTGTAAAGCTTCAATGACTGCAAAATGAATAAAACCCAACATTTTTCAATTCCTCCTAATAGTAAGCTGAGAAGGTAGGCCGGTATTGATTTCCAAGTCATGTAGACTGTCTTTTGGTCTTCCTTCTTATTTTGAAGTGGATTTAAATTTTTAAAAAAGACTGACATAGTTGGCACCTGTAGTCGCAGCTACTTGGGAGGCTGAGGCAAGAGAATCGCTTAAGCCCCAGAGTTGGAGGTTGCTGTGAGCTGTGACGTCATGGCACTCTACCTAGGACAAGAACAGTTTGAAATTGTTTCTACTACTTTTGGAACCAGGCTTTTAGACTTTAAATAAGTGAAAATGGGAAGGAAGCGTGGAGAATTTTCTGGAAACTACTGAACAGAGCAAAGGAGCGGGGTCTGGAGGTGAGCGGAATGCTGCCTAGTATTGAACTAATCAGGCCAATTGTCACACTTTTCTCCTCTTTGTTTGATGCTTATCTATTATTCCAGAAAGGGCAATTTCAGAAAGTCCTTTTCTGGGCTGTAGAACTTGCTTATTTGTCCAGTCCTGAGAGGAATTACTGAAAGTGGTTCATTGTCTCTGGGGCATTAAAATGAGATGGTGGCCACTGATTTCATTATGTTTTCCTTTATTGCAGCTGTTGGTTTGATCCTATGCCAGGTGCTTAAAACAATTGTGGTTTTGCAGATGGTAAGCAAAAGGCTGGACAAACAAGAGGGATCAGGTCATTACCCTGGCCACATTTTTAGCAGACAGAGGTCTAGCGAGGGCAAATGCACACAGGATTTCCTCTTTGCTTCATTTTCATTTAGAAAAAAAAAAAATTCCAGGATAATATTCTTTCCTAGAATCATTTTTTAAAAATCCCTCTTTCCTTGAAAATTTCCTAAGATGCAAATAACTATTTTTGGTTTCACTTAGAAAATAAAAGCAAGATGCCAGTTGTAGGTGGTGGTTGTCACTGATAAGATTAGCTGGAATTGACTAGCTATACAAATATAATTTGGGATGCGTTATTAAGGCATGTCGTTTTTATTTGCATGCCATTGTGTACAGATGTGGTTATGAAATAGTTCAAATCATGGCACATTGACTGTCCTCCCTGGATGTTTAGGAATGTGTTCACTGAGACAGCCAAATTCTATTTCATTTTGTTTGGCTTGTTGCATTGGCTGTAAATTGGAGAATATTCACTTTAATATCTGAGCCATAATTTATCTCCAAACCTAATACTATGGTCGGTTCTTTCACGGGATGTCAATTCCTTATTTATTTCCTCAATACCTTGGTTCCTGTTTTGTTTTGTCTCCGGTTTTGTGCTGGAGTGGGCAGGAAGGTTTTCCAGAAAGAGTTTGACGTGTCAGAATCTCCTGATGAATATCTTTCTTGTGATCCAATCTCGCATGTTTTTGGAGAGGGAACTGTGGGCGTGTTGGGAATCACAGGTTCTGGAAGTAATTTTATTGCTGCTTGTGAAATGCCCTCCTGATGATACAATATAGTAATGCCGTTAGAGAATGAAACGTTGATTAGAGTTTGAAGTGTAACCTAAAATCGCTAAAATTTGAGTGTAACCCGGTTCAGCTGTTGCTGACTTCTTCTCATTTCTTTTTTTTTTTTTTTTGAGATAGAGTCTCACTATGTCACCCTGGGTAGAGTGCCGTGGCGTCACAGCTCACAGAAACCTCAAACTCTTGGGCTCAAACGATTCTCTTGCCCCAGCCTCCCGAGCAGCTGGGACCATAGACACCTGTCACAACACCTGGCTATTTTTTTGTTATAGTTGTCATTGTTGGTTAGCTGGGCCCAGGCCAGGCTCGAACCTGCCACCTTCGGTGTACGTGGCTGATGTTGTAACCACTGTGCTACGGGTGCCGAGCTGAATTCTTCTTTTTTCACCAACCCCACCATGGTGTTCCTGGAAGAACAAGGACTTGGGAATGAGACAGACCTGGATTTTAATCACGGCCTGTCATCTATTAGCCAAATGACCTTGAAGTTAACCTCCTGGAGTCTCAGTTTCTGCTACTGTAATGTGAGAATTAGAGTAGCCTAACTCATCACTCTCCTGGTTAGAAAAGCCCAAGGGCTAAACTTTCCCCGTGGGGCAGCCAGGCCGAGGGCAGCATGTGCCCTCTGTGGCTCTCCAGCCTCGGGTCCCAGCGCTTCTGGCACAGAAGGGCATCAGACAGGCCTGCTTGATCCCTTTTCCCGATCTGCCTCATGGCGATGCTTCCTACACCTCCAACTTCATTTTTAGAAGTCGTGGTAAGATGTACATAACATGAAATTTGCTAGGTTGACCACTGGACTGTGCTCTCCAGCCGTTACGTTCACGGTGCTGCACAGCTGGTTTTCCAGCATCCTAAACAGAAGCTTGTTCCTGTTACACAGTCATTTCCCACGCCCCCTCCTGTCACCCCGTCCTCCTTTCCATCTCTATGAACTTGAGTCTTTCGGGTATGTCCCATAAGGGGAATCATTTCACATTCGCTCTGTCGTGTCTGGCTTCTTTCACTCAGCGCGGGGTCATCATGGTTCCGTCATGTCATAGCCTGTGTCAGCATTTCATTCCTTCTCCAGCCTGAATAATAGTCCCTGGTATTTAAGCCACATTTTCCCATCCATTTATCTATTGATGGACATTTGGATTATTTCCACCTTTTGGCTATGTGAGTAATGTTGCTAGGAATATGGGTTTAAAAATATTTGTTTGAGTTCCTGCTTTCTATTCCTTTGGGTATATGCTTGAGAGTGGAATTGCTGAATACCGTGCGATCCACATTCATTTGGACATGACTTCTAAGACTTACTACCACATTTACAATGGCTTGCCTGGCACTTGCTTGCTGGTGTACTACTGAAGTCTCCGATACACATTTGAAATCGTTGTACGTCTCTTCTCGACGCCCTTCTCCCAAATCAGTTTCCTTTTCTGATTAATAGTAAGAACACATTTTCAAGCCATCAGCTTCTTTGCCTTCTGCCTTGCAAATCTATGTAAAACTTCTTCACATCTCTCTGCCTCATCTACTTTTCTAGTTAGAGATGGTTAGTTCATATTTTGGTATGACATTTTTCCCTTGGCATAACTTCGAATACTTTTAATCTTTCTTTTTTGTGTGATAATCAGACACTCCCACTTTGGTTTAAAAACATTTCCAACTCTCCCTTCCATAACAAATTCCCTGCCAGTCTCCTTTTCTGTTTGCAAATGGCTTCCACGCCATCACTCTTGGCACCTGTTCTTTAGGTCTGCCTTGCAACTCCCATATACACTGCTTTCCTTTGGTAAATAATGTATGTGGCACCACCAAGACAGAGTGTCACTCCTGAGTCAGAGGATGGGGAAGAGGTAGAAAATGCAGGAGTCAATGTTTTCCTTGGTGTGTAAGGGAGGGCAAGACTTCTGTTCCTCGTACAGTCATGGACTGTGCATTTCACCCCTGCGATGTGAGTCAAAATGTGTTGCCCAGTGAATTCAATATTGACTTGGTCTTAGTATTTATCTTGAGGAGGGCACTCCATGGTCAGATAGGGGAAGAGAATCCTACCGTTACTGCCATCAGGAGGAGAGCAGATATTGTTCTGTCTGAAGAGCTTGCTGTTGGGGGAAGTCAGGCCTTTCGTGTGTATGAAGGTTGTGAGAACAAGTGTGAGTTCAGCTTCTGGGATGAGGGAGGTCTTGGTTCAAAACTGTCTGCCACTTGCTTGCTTTGTGGCTTTAAGCAGGCTTTATACATTCAATCATAATTTTGCATCTGTAAAATGGGGATTAATAGAAGTCTCATAAAGCTGCTGAGAGGATTAAGCGAAACAATCTATGGATCACACAGCATTTGGCATACAATGTTCAGTGCCTAGAAGAGTCAGATTTCTTAGTAGAGAGAATGTTTGCTCAGACAAGTTCATGAAATTGCTCCTCCACAGGAAGTGAGCGTAAGTGTGAAATCAGCAAGCCGGAGGGGGAGGCTTGGAAGCTTCTAGTCCGTCTGGGTAGATACTAGTTTATACGTAGTGTAACAGTGATCTGAAAATTCATGAGCTGATTCTTACTATTATCCCAAATATTAAGGCTCAAAACTATGTTTTGACATGTTTTCTGTGCCTTAATACCCAAAGGATAAGATCATCTTTTACAGATACAACTAAGGGTACATGTGAATCTCTCTAAATGTAGAATATAAATATATAAATGTCTTAACACAATAACTAAGAAAAAGACATGAAGGCTATGTTAACCAGTTGGATGAAAGTATTTCAAATTGTATACAGAAACAGTACACTGTACCCCATGATAGTATTAATGTACACAGCTATGATTTAATAA
>CAUYQV010021604.1:0-11772 GCA_963574575.1 Galagoides demidoff
ACCATCCTGAGATATCTAACCCCAGTGAGAATGGCCCACATCACAAAATCTCAAAACTGCAGATGCTGGCATGGATGTGGAGAGAAAGGAACACTTTTACACTGCTGGTGGGACTGCAAACTAATACAACCTTTTTGGAAGAAAGTATGGAGAAACCTCAAAGAACTCAAGCTAGACCTCCCATTTGATACTGCAATCCCATTACAGGGCATGTCCCCAGAAGGAAAAAAAAGCCTTTTATCATAAGGACACTTGCACTTCTAGACTGTTTATCGCAGCTCAATTTACAATCACTAAAATGTGGAAAACAGCCTAAATGCCCACCAACCCAGGAATGGATGAATAAGTTGTAGTATATGTACACCATGGAAGACTATTCAGCCATTAAAAATGATGGAGCCTTTATATCTTTTGGATTAACCTTGATAGAAATGAAACATACTGTCTTTAGTAAAGCATCACAAGAATGGAGAAGCATGAATACTATGTATTCAATTTTGATATGAGGACAATTAATGACCTAGTACATGGTGGGGGGAAGGGAGAGTAGAGAGAGAGAGAAGGAAGGAGGGGTGTGGGGGAAAGGAAGAGCAGAGAGGGGAGGGAAGGGGGTGGGGTCTCAGTGTGTGTCTGGGGGCAAGACACAATTATAAGAGGGACTTTACCTAACAAATGCAATCAGTGTAACCTGGTTTCTTATACCCTCAATGAATTCCCAACAATAAGAAAACAAAACAAAACAAAAAAATTATAATAAATATATAAATAAATAAAATAGAATTTTTCCACTGAGAAATTCTCCAGTGGGGGTGGGGAGTGGGGCCTCCATAATAATTCTTAGATCTCCAGGGCCTAGCACAAAATAAGTATGCTCAGTACATGTTTAATAAATGAATGAATGACATTCAAACCATATTGTATTCTGCTACTTTCCCTCAATAGTTTCCTATAAAAAAAAAAACACAACAAAGAACCCCCCCCCCAAAAAAAAAAACACTACTCTTTATTCATGCCGCTCAAATCTGAAATATCAAAGCTGTTATAGCTAGGGGTAAGAGGAAGCCCATGTCCATACCTATCCTGGCTACTTGGTCAGCTCTGGTCTCAAGCTAAGACCAGGGAGACCAGTACCACAGGTCAGAAGCAATTTAAGCCTGGGTAAGAAGCCTGGATGAGAAGGCCCATCTCCAAAACAGCCTGTCAAGAGCACAAAGGCCATGACTCTAGCTATGGCATGGACCACATAAGAATGGTCTTCTAGACTCTTATAGCTTTGAAGTTGTAGTAATTTCTAAGACATGCTCAGTAGACTACCTCTCGTAAACTGGGAATGAAATTCAATGCATGAAGTAAAAGAGACTCATGAGTATAAAACAAACTTACCACAGAAACAAGTGTAGGTATTAGGAACATGTGCAGAAACATTCTGACAGGCAGGGCACCTCCAACCACTCTGGCCATCTGTCAAGAAAAATGGGGATAAGCCAAATAAATTTTCTTTCAAAAGCACACATGATTTAAAAAAATTTAAATCCATAAGAAGGCACACTATTGAAACAAGGATAGTAATTTGAATGTAAAGTGTAGAAGATGTTTGAGAAACAAATTCACAATACTGAATGCTTTGCTTAAATACTGCATTTGGGCTTATATTTATAGGGACTTTCAGATACAGTGAATCAAGGTATCCATTTTGTTTGATTATTTCTAATGTCAATAGTAGCTGAATCTTGGTTCAAAAAGATAGCTTCTTGCTGTGTGGCCTAGGCTGGAGTGCAGTGGCATGATCATAGCTCACTGCAACTTTGAACTCCTGGGATCAAGCAATCTTCTGCCATAGCCTCTTGATCTTGCTGGGACTATAAATGTGTGCCACCATGCTCAGGTAGTTTTTCAAGTTTTTTTGAAAGATAGGGTTTTGGGCAGTACCTGTGACTCATGAATAGGGTACCAGCCTCATATACCTAGGGTGGTGGGTTCAAACCCAGCCCCGGCTAAACTGCAACAAAAAATAGCCGGGTGTTGCGGTGGAGGCCCATAGTCCCAGCTACTCAGGAGGATGAGGCAAGAGAATCAAGAAGCCAGGACAGAAGAATCTCTTGAGGCCAGGAGATTGAGAATAGCCTAGGCTATATAGTGAGACCCTATCTTTCTTTTTCTTTAGAGACAGTCTCACTTTGTCGCCCTTGGTAGAGTGCTGTGGCATCACAGCTCACAGCAACCTCCAGCTCTTGGGCTTAGCGATTCTCTTGCCTCAGCTCCTGAGTAGCCAGGGCTACAGGCACCTGCTATAATTCCAGCTATTTTTAGAGATGGGGGGGTCTCGCTCTTGCTCAGGCAATTCACCTACCTTAACCTCTCAGCGGGCTAGGATTTCAGGAGCAAAAGACCCCATCACTAAAAGGAAAGGAAAATAATCCCAGAAAAATTAGCTGAGCCTGGTGGCATGTAATGGTCAGGAGACTGACGCAGGAGAACGGCTTGAACCCAGGAGGTTGCAGTGAGCTATGATAATGTCACTGTACTCTAGCCCAGGCAAAAGTGAGACTCTGTATCAAAATAAGAGAGTAAATTAACAGATACAAAAATACAGTTAGGTAGAAGAAATAAAATCTATTGTTTTGTGGCATAATAAGGTGATTACAGTTAAAAATAATTTTTGGTATATTTCAAAATAACTAGAAGAGTGAAACTGAATGTTCCTAACACAAAGAAATGATAAATGAATGAGATGATGGACATTCCAATTACCCTGATTTAATCATTACACATTGTATGTCTGTATCGAAATACCACATGTACCCCATAAATATGTACAACTATTATATATGCATAAAAATAAAAATTTAAAAATGGAAAAAGGGCCAGGCCTGGTAGCTCATGCCTGTAATCTCAGCACACGGGGAGGCTGAGGCTGAAAGGGTTGAGGAGTTTGAGACCAGCCTGGGTAACATAGCAAGACCCTGTCTCTAAAATTAAAAAAAATTAGCCAGGTGGGATGGCATAGTATATAAAGTCCCTCCCAGCTATTCAGAAGACTGAGGCAAGAAGGACTACCTAAGCTAAGAAGCTCAAGGCTGTAGCTATGATTACACCAGTGCATTCTAGCTCCTGAGCAATAGAGCAAGATCCTGTCTCTAAAAAAAATAAAAATAAAAATAAAATAGAATTACTATATGATACAGCAATCACGCTACTATGTATATACCCCCTCAAAATAAAATCAATAGGTAAATCAATAAATAAAAGCTAACATTTCCCAGCCTGAGCAACAGTGATACTCCATCTCTACTAAAAATAGAAAAACACTAGCTGGGCTGGTGGTGCCTATAGTCCCAGCAACTACTACAGAGGCTGAGGTTAAAGGATTGCTCAAACCCAGGTAGATTTAAAACCTGAACATATCAGATGTTCACCTGCTTGAGATGCTGGAGACCTTGCCCATTTCTTTATGCAGTTCAAGTGAAACACATGATAACAGCTCTGACAACTCCACACTGGGGCTGTGACACGAACCAATTCACAGCACACCATGCATTCATATTTTTCTGTAGTTAGTTGTTCAACCAGAGAACCTGTTTAAAAAAATAAAACAAAACAAAAAGATAAACTCAAACACAGAAAAGCATTCTCTAACACAGAAAAGCGTTCCTTACTTTTGTCAACCAAGGATCAGCAAGTCATCTGAGACAAAAATCCATACGCAGAGATTTGAAGGGATATCTGATGCTGAGTAAGGCAGCTGGTTGTTCAGATTACTGGCCAGGAATATGCTGAGGTAGAGGATCTAGGAAGGAGACAGTCAGACGGAGATTCCTACAAAGTAAACATTCCCAAGATATCTCTGGTTTTATTTCCCAAGGAAAATACCAGAGTAGCCAAACGCTCCTTATAACACAGCTTGAGCATGCACGGAGCACAGGATGTTGTCGTGCATTCTCTGATTTTCAAGAGGCCTTAAATATAACAGATCCATGGATTGAGGCTCAGGAGAGGATTGTGAAGCTGCACTCTTCAGCTGTAAGAAGGCTAAACCTGGGCAGGTTCCTACATCCTATGGGTGGTGAGATACTTCTAGCAATTGCACTAAAAGTCTTTAGTCATTCACTCAACAAAGATATGCTTAATGCCTATCACAAACCCCAGGGATATGTTTACCAGATTGAAGGAGACACAGTCTCTGACTCCAAGAGACCTAGTGAAAGAGACCATGTATAGCATTCTAAGACTCCTCCCAGATTTATTCCTAAATGCCTTCACTCACTTCCAGATTTTTTCCTTAAACATGATTTCAACAAAGTCCTAATATAGCCAGGCTCTCTCAAAGCTGAGCGTATATGTGTATGTATGTATTTCTTAGTATTATTGTTGTTTTCAGGTCCAAATAGGTTAAAAGAATGAAATAACTGATCTCAAATACAACATTCTAAGCATTATGCTGAAGCACTTTACACAAATTATTTAATTCTCTCCACAGGCTTTAACATAGGTGCCATTTTAAACATGAAGAAGCTAAGGCTTAAAGCAATTATATATTACTCTACCAGGGTCAAAGAACTAGAAATTTAAAACTCAAAAATTCTGGCTTGGCGCGCATGGCTCAGTGAGTAGGGCATTGGCCACGTACACTGAAGCTGGCGGGTTCAAGCCTGGCCCAGGCCTGCTAAACAACAATGACAACTGCAACCAAAAAAAATAGCCAGGCATTGTGGCAGGTGCCAGTAGTCCCAGCTACTCCAGAGGCTGAGGCAAGAGAATAGCTTAAGCTCAAGAGTTGGAAGTTGCTGTGAGCTGTAATGCCACTGCTCTCTAACCTAGGGTGACATAGTGAAACTTTGTCTCAACTCCCACCCCAAACTCAAAATTCAATCTCATCATTATCTGACTCAAAGGCTCACATTTAAATCATTATATAATATTGGCTCTCCCATGATTACTTTGTAAATGTTTAATATAATATCAAAAGAAATACAGAATACCCTGAGACTGTAAGCTGTGTGGGCAGGCACAGGGACTTGTCTACATTGTTCACTGTAGTATTTCCAATGTTCACTGTGTACCAAAGTGCTTAAAAACTGCTGAATGAACAAATAAATGAGTGATATCTAACTAGTCTGTTTGATCATCTCTTGCTGAGATACCTGTAGGCATCACCTAAATTGCTGAATAGCTTTCTCCCTTTTTCTCTCTAGAATAAAGACACATTGTGTGGCTGATTAAAGGGAAACATACCTGTTTTATGTTTATGAGTACATCATAAAACTGAATTCTATTATAAAATCAAAGAATAAAACTTAGATTCTTTCTTAAAAGTAGGGGTACCCTGTGCAGGTTAACATCTTTGAATAACAAAGTCAGTTATATTTTCTATAAGTCAGCATGTTACATGAAGAAAATTCTGGTGGGATAAGTTAAATAAGAGAGCTCATGAGAGATTAAGTTGGAGGCATCTATATACAAGAGTCTGTTTGGGACAGAGGAATAATCTGGGAAAATTATACTTGGGGTGAATTTTACAGAAAATGCCTTCTGAGCACTTCAGAATAGAACTGAGTTAGAAATAAATGGCATATTAAAGTAAGTGTAATATGGAACATACTTAAAAACACTGCATCCTCTGTTGTTTTGATTTTTACCCTGAAGATATCTTTTTATTTTATTGTTTTTCTTATTCATCAAGTTTAGAGCTTATTAAGAAATAAGCATTGTTTTATAAGTGTTTTTTTAAAACCCAGTTGCAGTAAAATTTGACCACTAGAATGCACATACATAGGGATGTGATGATGGCTACTACATTTGAATAACCCACAAATTACTGCTAGCCATTTCCAAAGGCTTTCTCTCTCATATCAGACAGTCAATATGTCAGCAAATCCTACTGGCTCTATCTTGAAAATACATTCAGAATCCAACCTCTGCTGCTATCCCTCTGGTTCAAGTCACATTTAGCTCATCTGGATTATTATAATGGCCTCCTAACTAGTATTTTCCCACTTCTGCCCTCGCCCTACAGTCAGTTCTCACCACAGCAGCCCAAGGAAGACTATTAAAACGCAAATTAGGAGGTGGTGCCTGTGGCTCACTGGGTAGGGCTCCTGCCCACTATACTGAGGGTGGCAGGTTCGAACCTGACCAGCTAAAACAGCAATGGGTATCCCAACAAAAAATAGCCGGGTGTTGTGGCAGGTGACTGTAGTCTCAGCTACCCGAGAGGCTGAGGCAAGAGGATCGCTTAAGCCCAAGAGGTGGAGGTTGCTGTGAGCTGTGACGCCACAGCACTCAACTGAGGACGACAAAGTGAGACCTTGTGTCAAAAATAAAATAAAATGCAAATTAGGGTAGGTATGCTGGCTCAAGCTTATAATCCCAGTACTTTGGGAGGCCAAGGCAGGAGGACTACTTGAGGCCAAGAGTTCTGAAAATAGCCTGGACAATACAGTATGGCCATCATCTCTACAAAATTTAAAAAACTAGTATGGCTCTGCAAAATTAAAAGACTAGCTTGGGGGTGGCACCTGTGGCTCAGTGGGTAGGGCACTTGCCCCATATACTGAGGGTGGCAGGTTTGAACCTGGCCTGGCCAAACTCCAACAAAAATTGCTGGGAGTTGTGTGTGGTGGGCACTTATAGTCCTTGCTACTCGGGAGGCTGAAGCAAGAGAATTGCTTAAGCCCAGGAGCTGGAGGTTGCTGTGAGCTGTGACACCACAGCACTCTACTAAGGGCAACAAAGTAAGACTCTTGTCTCTGAAAAAAAATTAAAAGAAAAGAAAAAAAAAAGCTAGCTTGGTAGTCCCAGTTATTCGAGAGGCTGAGGCAGAAGTTAATTACATTTTCTATAAGACGGTATGTTACATGAAGTATGAGTTTGAGGTTACAGTGAGATATGATGATGACACCATTATATTCTAGCCTGGGCAACAGAGTAAAAGAAGTCTGTCTCAAAAAGAGAAAGCAAATTAGGTAATGCCACTGTTTTGCTCAGAATTTACCAATGGCTTCTACCTCACATGTCTGTAAAAGCCAAAGTCTTATAACAGCTCCTATCACTTCCCAGTCCTTGTCTGCTATTCCTCTTTCCCTGGGTCACTAATCTGAGACACTGGCCTCCTTCCTATTTCTCAAATTAACAAACGGATCCCTACCGGTGCTTTTACACTTGACACTCCTTCTGCCTAGAGACTTCCCTAGACATCTACACAGCTCAATCTCTCATCTCCTTCAGATGTTTACTCAAAATGTGACCTTCTCTTCCTGCTGATAAGGAGGCTAGATTAAAAAATAAAAACAAGGGCGGGCGTGGTAGCTCACACTTGTAATCCTAGCACTCTGGGAGGCTGATGTGGGTGGACTGCCTGAGCTCAGGAGTTTGAGACCAGCCTGAGCAAGAGCAGCCGAGCAAGAGCAAGACCCCATCTCTAAAATAGCTGGTCGTTGTGGCAGTTGTCGGCAGTCCCAGCTACTCACTTGAGCCCCAGTGTTTGAGGTTGCTTCAAGCTATGACACCATGGTACTCTACCAAAGGTGACAAAGTGAGACTCTGTCTCAAAAAACAAAAACAAAAATACTATCTTCTCATAAGGGATTCCCTGACCACACTTTAAAAAAACTGCAACCCACTCCCTCAACATTCTCTAACCCTCTTCCATACTGTATTTTCTTTCACTATTTGAGACACTATGTATTTTACTTATTTTATCTTGCTTATTATACAACTTTACATATAGAATGTATACTACTTGAGGGCAGAGATTTTTACTAGAGTGGTGCCTGGGACGTATAGCACCCAATAATATTTGTTGTATAAATGAATGACAATACTAAATAAAAATAACAAAAGGTTCCAGAAAGGTCCTGTTAAAAAGACAGTGTAATTCTTTCACTGACAATTTTTTTTTTTAAATATTGTAATGTTTATTTATTTATTTATTTTTTGGGCCAGGACTGGGTTTGAACCTGCCACCTCCGGCATATGGGGCCAGTGCCTTACCCTTTTGAGCCACAGGTGCTGCCCCCTCACTGACAATATTAACCTTCTCTACAGTTTTATCAAAACATGCCTAACATGCGAAATATGGTATTGTCCTTGAATGCTCTGCGCTGATACACTATCGTGTTTCAGGTCCAAGACTTGTCCATGCTGGGTGGCAGCCTAGTCCTGACCACAGGCTCTTCATCAATCCTAGTAGGTCTTCTCCCACTAGGGCTTCCCTATCATGTCTCAGTCACAATTATGTCTACTGTATACCTGTAGCTGGATAGCATGGCAGTTAAGAGGATGATGACTCACTGAAATAATCAGAAGAGGCTTGGCGCCTGTGGCTCAATTGGCTAAGGCGCCAGCCACGTACACCTAAGGTGGTGGGTTCAAATCCCCAGCCCAGGCCCACCAAACAACAATGATGGCTGCAACCAAAAAATGGCCGGGTGTTGTGGCGGGCGCCTGTGGTCCCAGCTACTTGGGAGGCGGAGGCAGGAGACTCACTTGAGCCCAGGAAGTTGGAGGTTGCTATGAGCTGTGATGCCATAGCACTCTACCCAGGGGGATAGCTTGAGGCTCCGTCTCAAAAAAAAAAAAAAAGAAAAAGAAAAGAAATAATCAGAAGAACAGACCTAATTAAAGTATTGACTGCAAACTTTTTAGATATACCACTAGCTGCTAAAAAGACAAAAATTCAGATTTGAAAAATCCAAGATTAAAAAGACTTTTTTGGAGACAATCAGTAGAGTTTGATTGTGGACTGGGTGTTAGATGATTTCAAGAAAGTATTGCTAATTTTGTGTAGTGCGACAAAAGCACCATGGTTATGTAAGAAAATGGTCATTTGTTTTAAAAGATGTATACTTGGGCTTGGGACCTATAGCACAGTGTTTATGGCACTGGTCACATACACTGAGGCTGGTGGGTTTGAACCCAGCCCGGGCCAGCTAACCAACAATGACAACTGCAACAAAAAAAAAGGTGGATGTTGTGGTGACTGCCTATAGTCCCAGCTATTTGTGAGGTTGAGGAAAGAGAATCACTTAAGCCCAAGAATTTGAGGTTGCTATGAGCTGTGACGCTACAGTACTCTACCGAGGGCAACATAGTGAGACTCTGTCTAAAAAAAAAAAAAAAAAAAAAAAAAAAGATGTATGCTTGGCTGGGCGCCCACAGTACAGTGGTTATAGCGCCGAGCCACATGCACCAAGACTGGCAGGTTCAAGCCCAGCCCAGGCCAGCTAAACAATGATGACAACTGCAACAAAAAAATAGCTGTGCACTGTGGCGGGCACCTGTAGTCCCAGCTACTTGGGAGGCTGAGGCAAGAGAATCGCTTAAGCCCAAGAATTTGAGGTTGCTGTGAGCTGTGATGCCAAGACACTCTACTGAGGGTGACAGAGAAAGATTATCTCAAAAAAAAAAAAAAAAGATATATACTAGAAGCCACTGGGGGTAAAATAACCTCAAATCTGGAATTTACCTTTTTTTCTTTAGCAACAGAGTCTTACTTTGTTACCCCTGGTAGAATGCCACGGTGTCATAGTTCATGGCACCCTCAAACTCTTAGGCTTAAGTGATCCTCTTTCCTCAGCTTCCCAAGTAGCTGGGACTATAGGTGCCTGCCCAAACACCTGGCTATTTTTAGAGACAGGGTCTCAGTCCTAGTCAGGCCACAGCACTCAGGCTGGAATTTACTTTAAAATATATTAGCAAAGAAAAAAGGGAATACTGTTGAACCTCTGTAAGTTGACCATCCAAAGGACTGTAACAAACTGGTCAATACAGAGGTGGTCTACATAAGGATCTAGGACTACTAGACATGTACATGAGGTGCATGTATGGTTTATGAAAATCAGATCAATTTAAGGAGGTGGTCAATGTAGGGAGGTGATCGACTACGAAAGTTCTACTGTACGTAAAACAAACAAATACTTATTATCTATTTTATGCTGAGCACGGCTCATGCCTGTAATCCTAGCACTCTGGGAGGTTGAGGCTGGTGGACTGCTTGAGCTTACAGGTTAGAGACCAGTCTGAGCAAAAGCAAGACCCAGTGCTCACTTTGGCAGCACATATACTAAGATTGGAACGATATAGAGAAGATTAGCATGGCCCCTGCACAAGGATGACACACAAATTCATGAAGAGTTCCATATTTTAAAAAAAAGAAAAGAGCAAGACCCCATCTCTAAGAATCAGCTGGGCATTGTGGCAGGTGCCTGTAGGACCAGCTTTCATGTTTCCCCCAAAATAAAACACTGTCTTATATTTATTTTTCTCAAGAAGACATACTAGGGCTTATTTTCAGGGGATGTCTTATTTTTATTAAGTATAATACAACAATCTACATTTATTCAAATACAGTTAAGTCATTTTCTTCTGGAACCTGACAGGGGGAACCGACCTTGTTGGTGGGGCTGGCGCTAGTGAACTCCTTTCCCCTAGCCATTCGCACATGTGCAATAGGATGCCTGCGACTGTGATTACCACATGTGCACCTGCGCAAGTGCCAGCGGCTCAGAGGAAGGAGCTGTGGCAGATAAAAGGTATTTCAGTCTTCCTTACAGCTCTGCGTAGAAATGCATGGCATGGCTATGCAGACATGCTGCATAGCCACGCCCATCACTAAGTCTTATTATTGGGGTAGGGCTTATATTTAACAAATGCATAGAAATCCTGTTCGGGCTTATTTTGGGGGTAGGTCTTATTTTCAGGGAAACATGGTACTAGGGAGTCTGAGACAAGAGAATCGCTTAAGCCCAAGAGTTTGAGGTTGCTGTAAGCTATGACTCTCACAGTAGGACACTCTACTAAGGGCGACAAAAGTGAGACTCTATCTCCAAAAAATAATAATAATAAAATAGATAAATAAAATAAAATAAAAATAGCCAGGCATTGTGGTGGGTGCCTGCAGTTGCTATGACTGTGATGCCACGGCATTCTACCAAGGGTGACAAAGTGAAAAAGAAAAAAAAATGGAAAAAAAAAAAAAAACCCTAAGCCAGGCATGGTGGCTCACATCTGTAATCCTAGTACTCTGGGAAGCCAAAGCAGGAAGATGCCTTGAGCTTGAGACCAGACTAAGAGTGAGATTCTGTGTCTCCACTAAAAATAGAAAAATCAGCAGGTTTTATGGTAGATGCTTGTTTTCCCAGCTACTTGGGAGGCTGAGGCAGGAGAATCACTTGAATCCATGAGTTTGAGGCTGCTCTGAGATAAGCTGACACCACAGTATTCTACCTGAAATGACAGAGCGAGACTCGGTCTAAAAAAGTTAAAAGCTGATTGTATCTAGGCAGTGGATTACACGCAAGATAGCCACTAAAGTAACTTTAGTAAGTTACCACACTAAAACTAAGGCAGCTATTTTTTAAAAAGCTAATCTAAGTATGGTCAACACATTCAAGTTGGTCTTGTAAAGTCTGAAGCATATATGCCAAACATCATGGATATTATGTTAAGTCTAAAGCTTATGGCAGAACTTAAGGGGCTGGTAGTAAAGAGTTAGAATCAGCATAGCATAGAGGAAGGATGGAGCTGGCTGAAATCCCCCCAATGAAGATCTACCTTCTTGGCAGATCTCACTGATCAGATTAGAGGGCTGATTTAAAACCCAAGGAAATAAGATTTAATAACCAGAATTCACAAAGAACTCAAATGTATTAGCAAGAAGAGAACAAGTGATCCTCTCTCAGGGTGAGCAAGGGACTTGAAGATTTATTAGTTTCTTTGGGTGCTATAATATTTCTCTTATTTTTACAACCCTTGTGCTTTTACGTTGATGACTGT
>CAUYQV010021605.1:0-43134 GCA_963574575.1 Galagoides demidoff
CATTGTGGCAGGCGCCTGTGGCCCCAGCTACTTGGGAGGCGGAGACAGGAGACTCGCTTGAGCCCAGGAGTTGGAGGTTGCTATGAGCTGTGATGCCATGGCACTCTACCCAGGGGGATAGCTTGAGGCTCCGTCTCAAAATAAATAAATAAATAAATAAAGGTATTAAGCACCCATAATTGTATGTCGCCCCATCCAGGAACCAGCGTAAGACACATCTCCAGCAAAGTCGTCCAGCTCCAATGCACAAGGACGTGGATCATGCGTGTATGGAACGTGGTCATTCCTTTTGGGTCAACTCCAGCCGTCTGTATTCATACTGTTGCTTTAAGACCCCAGCCTTTGGAGAGGGCTTCCATTTTCCCAGAACAGTTCACATGAACGTGGAATTGGAAACAGATGTGGGCTCCAGGCCACTGTTGCGCAAGGGCGAGTGGGGCACAGGGAGGAGGGAGGGGGTGGCAGGACCGCGCGGAGGGACCTTCGGCAGCCCCAGGACTCTCATCACTCGAGGGGGTCTGAACTCCGAATTCCACCGGCCTGCACTCGGAAAATGAACTCCTAACAGAAAACAGATGGAATGGACCCGGCCTTGGGGGAGGGGAGGAGCGAGTGGCCTGTGGCCTGGCGAAGAAGGACAGAGGCCCCAGCACGCAGCATGGCTGTCACCGCAGTGCGGGAGCTGAGGACAAGGTGTGCCCGGTACACCAGAGTCTCCTGCAGATGACATTCCCATGGATCCTCCTTGTCTGAGTGGAGCTGATGACATTCAGAAGTTCCAAGAGCAGAGAGAATCCAGCCAGATTTTTTTCGTCTTTTTGCCTGGGAAACATCTCATCCAAACAGACCACTTGCTTTTGCAAATGCCAGTAGTCCTGATAAATCAAACTCGCCGGAGTCAGCAGAGCCCGGTGTTACTTTCCAGAAGGGCTCTGTCTGAGCAGAGGCTGCCAAGCATCTTTGAGGCGGGGGAGGAGGGAGCCAGGCTAGAACGCGGTCTAGACAGAAATCCCTCCTAGGTCTTCCCATCCTGGGAGTGGGAGGGCTAACTCACTTCTGTCCACTTGCACCAGCTTATCAGAGACTTGACAGTTCCCAGATGTGAACGAACCTTTCCACTTTTTTTGTTTAAATCAGCTTGATTTCTCCTTCCTTGAGCAGGCTGGCAAAGTAAATGGCTACAGGACTGGAGTGAACCTAGGGAGGGTTCCCTGTGGAGTTTTGCTATGTTGGGGTTTGAGAGCGCTGAGCTATCCCTGCAGGTTTGGGGAAGGGTGACAGTTTGGCCTTTAATGTACTTGTTAGGCGAGACAGCTTTAAGTGTCTTGAAGAAATGCAACATCAAGACATTTCTGGTTGTCTAACTGGGGAGTGGGTACTCTCTCTCTTCATAGGCAGAGGCCAAGCATGTGGCTGACTGTCCTGTAATGGGCAGGGCAGCAGCCTGCAACAGCCTGTTCATTCGCTGGCTGGAACTGTCCATCATGGCCATGTAGAGAAAACTAGATTCCCACATAATTCATCATCCCGTGTCAGTTTGAGGACAAATATGGTACATATTATACAATTCAAGGATCATTCTTGAACACCATCTTACGGACATATCTTTAAAACTCTACCTTGTCAAAAATATCTTTATAATGATGGTGTTAAGATAACAATAACAGCTATTCATTGTATTGTGCTATATCCCAGACACCATTTCAACATCAGTAAGCTTGCTTGTTGCGGCAAATTTATAAAGTAGGACAGGTGAAATTATTTTTGTAATCTTTAGAGGAAGGAACTGAGACAGAAAGGTTTAACAACATGCTGGGGTCACACAGTAAGCCGGCAGCCAGCTTCACAGGTGTTTAAAGTGTATGGTCACACCAGGCCCCGTTCTTAGAAGGGTCCCAGGTTTGGTTTAATGCTCTGCTATTGTTGTTTTAGAGGATTTCTAATTTTGTCTTTGAACCTGTGTTTTGTAATTGAAGCCCAGTAAGACAGAAGTGTGTGTATGAACAGACGAAGTCCATGCAAGTTGAGTCTGCCTGTCCTGAGTCACATGTGGTATTGCTCATGTCCCACGGACCCACAGGGCACAGGAGTTCAGAGAGGCCCAGATAAGCGAGTCATGTCTGTCTATGACTAAGTGTGGGCACAGATGGATACAAGAATCCAAACTCTTCTTTCCTTCCCTCCTTCTCTCTCTCTCTCTGTCTCCCCCCTCCATCCTTCCCTCCCTTTCTCTCTCTCCTCCCTTTCTCCCTGTCCCATGCTTCCTCTCTCTTTCTTTCAGGAGAAGGAAACAGCTTATTAATTCGCTAGCAAATGGGGAGGCTGGCAGACTCCTGTCTCAGAAAGTACCAGCATCTCCCTTCTGAACAGAAGCACAGAACTTTTAGAGGTTCTGTTAATTCTATAATCCCATCTTGGGCTAAGACAACCTTGTGACCTCTGCTCAGATCAATCCCATCTTTAGTTAAGATCAGCAGTTCTCAACCTGTGGGCCTTGGCCCACAGGAACTGTATTAAAGGGCCGTGGCATTAGGAAGGTTGAGAACCACTGATTAAGACAATTTTGGTTTGGTTCTCAGCTTTGACTACTGTTGGCATATAGGAATGCTATTAACTTATGTGCATTGATTTTGTGTCCCAAAACTCGGCTGAATTTGTTATTTTTCAATTCTGAGAATCTCTTGGCAGAGTCTTTGGGGTTTTCTAGATGTAAGATCACATTTTCTATTTAAAACAGAACTTGCCTTGAACCCAGAAGGAAGGCAGTGGTTTTCAAAGACACAAGTGCCTAGACACCCGCCACGTCCTTCCTCACTGTGCTGTGGGAGCGTGGGCTTGTCGCAAACACGAAAGGAAAGTCGAGTCTTACTTCCTTTTCCTTCCAGTTTTTCTTACTCATTGGGAAGCCGAAGGTAAAGAGTGCTGGTAGGAAGTGCACGGACTGAGGAGGGAGATAGACAGTAGGGTTAGTTCTGTGCATTTTCACTGTTGTGGGTAAAAGCAAAACACATATGCCCATGTGCACTGTGGGGTACAAATTGAGTAACTGCAGTAATTTGGTGATTCTGTGTGCAAATATAAACTGCTATTACACAGTGTAAAGATGAATGGTAAGATTTTTGCTGATAATCTACAATTTTATGTTTTCCTTACTTATAACAGCACTTTTCCTCTGATTTCTGGATAAGAGTTCCTGCATTTTTATTTTGAACTGAGTGATGTCTGTGGCTCATTTTTTTCACAAAGAGGCCTGCCTCACCTCCCCTCTGCTGAGAGGTCCCGTGCTTGGCCATTCTCTATCAGGTTTTTAGTTGAACATCTTTTGCAAGGTGAAATGTTGTTTAGAAGGATTCCTGTGATTTTTAACATATCTTGGAAAACAGATGTCTTTATAAAGCTGAATTTTTAAAAGACTTCTTAATTTGTAGCATCTTGGCTTAAAATCAAACTTATTGGTCTTATCAAACCCACAAGTCTTACTCAGCAATGTTAGTGGAAGGACGTATTAGTAAAAATGACCCAGAAATGTTTTCCTCTAAAATACAAGTGGGTGCAAAATTTGTAGTAAAATAAATCTCAGGGCGGCACCTGTGGCTCAAAGGAGTAGGGCACCGGCAGCAGATGCTGGAGGTGGCTGGTTCAAACCCAGCCCCAGCCAAAAACTGCAAAAAAAAAAAAAAATAAATAAATAAATCTCAAATGGCACATAGGTTTGAAGGAATTTGATGTGTTGGTGATGCCACTGGTCTTATCCTGGATGTAAACTTGTATAAAATTGTTTAACCTTTACTTTGAACTCTATTAAAACTCCAAGTGCGGGTTTTAAAAGGGAAACCATATTTGCATACTTCAACACTGCTAAGATGATCATATTCATCATTAAGAATTTTATTATAGCCTTTGATAGAACATGTAAAATGAAGAATATGCTGGCAGACAGCTGCCTCGGGGTTTGTAAAGTGGGGTTGTCTCCCACCTCCCAAACCCAGCTGGTCAGAGTGGTTCAGCACAGAAGCCTCAAGGCACAAGACACTAGGAAGGACAACAGTTGAGACAGTGGGACGTCCTGCAGTTCAAATGATACATTTCCTTCAACTTTCCAGAAAAAACACTGGAAACATAGAGCCCTCTGGGGTATAATTCCTCCTTCAGGTAGGATTCTGTGCATATCCTGCTATCTCCTGGTCTTGTTTCTGTCTTGCTCTTTTAAAATACCCAGCTCAGCTCACCAGTTGAGGACAGCAGAGACATTATCCCAGCCTGAGAAGTCATATAAGGCCGACTGGTTCCCCAAACCTCTGCTTACTATACTTATGTATTTATTTTTTTGGGGGGGGTACATTTACCTAATCTCTTCAAACCTCGTTTTCTACATCTGTAAGTGTAAGTAAATCTACTACTCCAGAGGATGCTAAAAACCACAGAAATGTACATTGGCTGGTACATGGTAAATATCAACTTAATAGTCACATTTTAGGCTTTCAATGCTGATAAAAGAAAAAACAGTATTGTTGGTTATGTTGACCTGAAATGCCCAATCTCTGCTGGTACCAAAGCTCGACGATACCAAAATTACTGCCAAGACACCACCATTGTAAGTTCCTGGATTTACTTTTTCAGTGTAAGATTTCATTTTGTTGGGAAACTTAGAAATTGGTACATTAAAAAGAAATTTTACACACAATATGTAGCAATGGTAGTTCTGTGATATCTTGATTCAGGAATATAAAACATTCGAAACCTCTGCTCGGGGAGCCTTATAATTTACATCATAATATAAAAATTAGGGGGGAGCTTTGCATACCAACGATGATGTCTATTTTTCCTTTGGATTTGATATTAATGAGTTTAAAAAGCATGTGTATGTGTCACGGTGTATATATGTATGTGTCATATGTCTATAATAGCAGGAATCAGGTCTTTGGGGTAAAAAAGCTTAGAATGATTTTAATGAGTTCTTTTTTCCTGATAACTAATATTCACATTAGTAAAACATCCAAATGCTCATCCATCAGCATAAAGTTCTTTATTATACTTGAGCATATATTACATTTTTTCCATTTTCCGGAAAAAATTGCTCTTTATTAATGAGTATATCATTGTAGATATATATGGATACAGGGATACATAGCTATATTTCCTTACATGGTATAGTGATCAGATCAAGGTAATTAGTATATTCATATCTCAAACACTTATCATTTCTTTGTGTTGGGAACATTGCTTTAAAAAGAATTTTCAGGCTAAATTCAGTGACTTATGCCTGTAATCAGAGCACTTGGGGAAGCTGAGGCAGGAGGATTATTTGAGGCCAGGAGTGCCAGACCAGCCTGGGCAACATAGGGAGACCCTGTCTCTACATAAAGACAAATTAGCCTGGCGTGGTGCTGGGTGACTGTAGTCCTAGCTACTCAGGAGGCGGAGGTGGGAGGATCCCTTAGCCCAGGAATTCCAGCTTGCAGCTGTGATCATGCCACTGCACTCTAGCCTGTGCAACAGAGTGAGACCCTGTCTCTGCCAAAAAGAAGAAATCATGACTTGAATGGCTTTCCTGGGGAGACAGTGAGTTTAGGCAGATCCAAGGAAACTAAAATGATCACAGGTAATCTTTTGATGATGCTGAAATATAAGCATGGCAAAAACTTAAACAAAGCATTTGATTTTCTTTGATGATATTATCAAGAGAAAAATCATGAATGAACAGTTCATAAATGAATAATTCTTTTGTTCATTATTTTGCCATATATCACTTACTGTGTAAAGTCCTGATTTCTGATTTTTCTTTGACCTTATGTTCTATAGCACCTGATTTTACAATAAGGAGCTAACTACCCTCTGGGACCCCTGGATACCGGTGAGTTTTCCAAAGGTCAATTGACTTAGTATCTGCTAAAGGCAGCGTGAAGAAGCAGAAATGAAACACACTGTAGAAACTGTGTTCTCAATCTTCTTTATCTTTAATCTAGAGACGGAAAGACTTTTTCTAGCTAGCGTGAAAACTCAAGCACACACAGGCATGCGCCTTCATGGTCAAATATTTTGCTGAATCAGCTGAACTAAATGGTGCATGGGAGACTAACTACCCTGTCAGCTACACATCAGATAATTGATGCTATTTATGATAGAAATGAAATTGGAAGCTGAAAAGCCAACAAAGGAAAGGCTTCCTTGGAATTGCCTCTCTGTTTTCTTTGGAAGGAGGGAAGGAGCCAGCGACGCAATTTGGCATCACATTGACCTCACCAGGGAGAGCCCTGCCAGACCCTGGGGCAGAGCTGAACTCCACATGAGTAACACAATATTGAGACGAGTTTCACAACCAGGCTTCCTGGCAGTCAGGTTCACGTTGGGGAGAAGGCAATGGACAAGTTCAAACAGGAGAGAGGTGACTGCACACAGAATGTGTCTCTTCCAAATCCTGTTACCAAATCCAAGAATCAGGCGAGTATTAATAAAATTACAGAATGCTTTCCAGACTATCAGAAATGCACTGTGAACATGACTTTGGGTACGACTGTACAACACAGATGCTACAATACTCACTGTGCAATGTTGTCACGAGGCTATATTCAAGGAAAAGTTAAATAACAGTTTTTACACAAAGACACCTCACTGTCTTAGATAACTTGTATATTACGGTGACACTGTGGCTCCCAGCAGAAGGAGAGTTTACAGAATCACTCCCTTTATTGAATAGGACGAGAGGGTTAACCTAGAAGAGGAGTGATGGGATCTTTGACCCCAACACAGCTGGAATGTGGACAAGGCAGTGTTGCTTATAGTAGAGACGCATCTTAAGTGGCATTGGCAGAGGAAAGAGCTGTTTCTTGGTAAGTGATAATTCTTTTACAGTGACTTAAATTCTCACTCTAGATTCATTCATTTCCAGACTTGCTTTCCTGTAAGATTTGTGCGGGGAGAGATCTGGGAGCACCCGTGACTGTGGGTCCGTTCCCTTTTCCCCCGTACGTGTCACCACTCTGGGGGCACAGAGATGTGAATCAGAACCACCCAGAGAAGCTTTTTCAAGACACACAGTCCTCCCCACGGACATGACGGATTCCAGAACTTTGAGAGGAAGACAGAACTGAAGGTGTTGTCATGTTTAAGGGGCTTCAGAGGAACCTATGACCACACAGTAAGAAACACACTGTCTACCTGTTGTCCTTCAGAAAAATAAAAACTTTTAAAAAATTAAAAAATTGTATTAATGTAAGAATACATACAATTATCATTTGCGTTTGTAAGGTGAAGTCTGATTTGCAGGTGAGTCAGTCCCCCAGGAGGGGTGCCAAATATTCCTATGTTGTGTCTATGAGGTGGGAACTTACTGAACCCCCTCCTTCTTAAATTTGTGTTTTTCTCTCATGTGGGACTGTCACTGCTGATCTCCTGGTTTCAACTCAGTATTCCCTCTTCTCCCATCAGAAGGTGGCTTTCCCTTAGGCCCCGTAGAGCCCCTTAACGCTGAAGCCTTTCCTTAGTAATCTCATCACTCCCAGCCACTGGGGGATATTTCCTATCAAGCTTCAGACCCATCAGAACTGCAGGTGGGGACTTGGAGCATCCAGGCAATCTGAGATGACGTAGAAGGGCTACAGTCCCGCTTTCATGGTCCCACATCATCTGAATTTAAATGTTCTATCCATACAGGACATTTGCAAGCTTTAGTTTATGTGTGTGTGTGAGAGGGAGAGAGAGAGAGAGATTGTATGTATAAAGCAATTCTAATTTCTAAGACCTTTTCTTGTTTTATGATTGATGATTGTTTCTTATTATACAGCTTCGAAATTCTTATTATAAGTAAGTATATTATGCATACTTAAGTTCTGAAGATACTGATTTGAATAATCTTAAATTTCTTTCCTATTCTGGAATTAACTCTTTTTTTCTCTCTGTGTGTGTGCACCTGCTTATGTGTGTGTGTTTGTGCAGTGAGAATATACATACATACATACATACATACATATATATATGTGTGTGTGTGTGTGTATATATATATTTTTTTTTTTTTTTGGCAGGGCAGGGTTTGAACTCACCACCTCTAGCATATGGGGCCGGCGCCCTACCCTTTGGAGCCACAGGTGCTGCCCAAGAATATTTTCTTATTCCTTTTTTTTTTTTTTTAAATGTGTGTACATGTCAATGTTCCCAACAGATAAATTGAAGCACCATGAAGGTAGAAGCAAGCCCTTTACCCATCTTTAATCCCTACACGTGTTCTGGCAGCCTGGCCTACTGTTTTCACAGAGGTTATATGTAACCTTCACAGAAGTTATATCCTTAGACTGTGTGAGTGAATGCCAACGGATAGTTCAGCCTCTCTAATATTTTCTTATTCAGAGAAAGAAAATCAGCTCTAATTTAGACAGTAAATTACCCCTGTATAGGACCGGCAGGGACCATTGGACGAATGGCTCCTGCCTTTCCAGATGAGCTTTCTCCCTGGTTTTTGCTGGTGAAGTCATGTCTCTCCATCTCACTGTCTCTTGGTGAGCTCTTCTGTGAAAGGGGTCTGGTGACACCTCTTGCAGACGTGCGTGCCTGAGATGTTGCTGAAATGTACAAGCACTCTCTGCACTGGCCACCGTCAGCAAGGCTACTCCTACAGTGATCACTTCTCAGTATTAGTGATAGTGCCTCCATCCTGCTGAACCTGGACGTGATTTGTAGACATTAATAGTCCTTGTATGATCTAATGACCTTGCAGTCCCTGGTCACTTTCGTCATTTACTCAGCTTCTAAGTTATGACAGATACTTAAGAACACATCACATTTAACTTAGTGATCTTTAAAGTTACATGAAGTAGCTGTTCAAATTCCATTTCACAGATAAATGAACTAACATTTGAATATATTTAGGAAAGTTTCAAAGACAGCAGAGCTAATGAGTGGTAGAACATGGAGTCAAACCCTGACCCGTTCAACCTAAAAGCCCACTCTGTCCAGCCCTAGAAAATGTGGGTCATGAATTTCACCAATCATTTATTCAACAAGTATTTGTCCAGCACCTGCCCTGTGATGGGCACTGTTCTGGGCACCAGATTATGGTAACAAAACCCCTCCCAGCGCAAACTGCCTGATCCAAACAGAGCCACGTCGCCTCTGCTGTCCCTAGGACGCTGCCAAGCAGGGTTCAAATCCTACGCTAAATCTATTATTGAAGATCAACAGTCATCTTTGATTTAAATTCAGTAGCATTGATTTCCTGTTGTCCTCAGAGGGGGATAAAATCATTCCCACAGGGTCCCTGGCATTTCCCGTTCTTGCCCTGCCAGTGCAACTTCTAGTGCTGCAGGAGCAGGAAAGTTATGAATGGTGCTCTTCCCATCCCTTCCACTCCTCCCACCTCCGCCTCGCCAGGGGAGCAGCTGTTTTCTATTACAAAACAAGCTGACAAGGTGCTGGTCTGGAGCAGAGTCTCTCTGGCAGGTAATTTTGATGTGGCCTAGAGGTAAGGGGGTGGGTGTCTCTGACGGGTTTCCGTCCTATTATCAGCCCTGTCCACCAACCCCAGCTGGGGCTGCCGTCTGTACGTATGGTTGATTTCTGGCCTGGAGCCCACACTTGCTAAGAGCATCAGTAACCCATCTGGGTGAATGCATTCACTTTTTTGTCTGCTGAGCTGAAAGCTTGGATAGAAGGCAAACATCCAGCCTCCCTCTAGCAGAAACGGGATCTTTGCACACTTACTGGTCACCCTACCAGTTCTGACTAGGCATCTGTGCTCTGATTTGTGCATGCTGTTGTTTTATGAAAGTGAAGTAGCAATTCCAAACATTAAGAAATAGAACGAAATTAAATACTGTGTGAGAAAAGGTGCCCGCCACAGCTGAGTTATCTGCAGAAAAACACAGACAGTGGTAGTTTTGCAGGGACATTTTACATCTGGCTTCAAATGAGACTTCATATTGCCTGCCTTGGCTTTCAGAAAAAGCAGGCACTTGAACAAGAAGGCTCAGCTAAAACCTACAGGGCTTTGAAACCTGAGTCCTAGTCCACTTATTGGCTTTCTAATGGGCATTTCCAGAAACTAGTCTTCCCTTGCACTCAACTCGACTATTTAGATGCAACAAACACAGCTGGGAAAAGACTAGTAAGATTTATCTTTATGAAAGAAATTGTTCTTACTCTTAATTGGCTCTGGCACATTAGAATGCTTTCTTACTGTGAAGACTACCAGATGTCAGGAGACTCCAGTGCATCTCCCAGCTCTGATTAATAATAACAAAATGTAACGGCAGCATTTGGAACTAAGAATATTTATCCAGCTCTTACTCTGTGGTTACACGGACTAACACACCCACGTAACATCTATTATTGGATTTAAGCTTTATCACAACACTGATGAAGTAGGTGTTACCATCATGGTCTCTCTTTTACAAATGAGGAAATGAGCTTTAGAGAGATTAAAAAACTTGTCCAGGGGCACTACTTATTACAGGTGAAGGTGGAATTCATGGACAAGGTTATTTGTTTCCTTGCATCTAAAGCAAGGGTGGTTCAGGGGTTTAGGGCACATCCATGATTTTCCTTGTAATTTTATGATCCTCGAGGAAAAAAAAAACCTCAGGACATTGTAGCAGGCTCTAACATATTTGAAGCTAATATTAATGGTGGTATTTTGGTACGGCAGCCTAAGCAGCCTGAGATAGTGAACTTATCTGAATCTCACATTTAACTGCCTCACTAGGGTGGAAAGATCAGGTGTTGCTGTTCCTCTTGACAGGTGAGAAAACTGAAGTGTGGAGTTTGCTCCCTCTGAGGGCCAGTGGCTGCGAGTGGCTTCACACACTTGGCTCATCCTGAGTTCTCCCCCCGGGGCTGCAGTTGTGGTCTGGTGCGTGATGTACTCTACGCAGCAGCTGTTCTAATGTGGCTTTGGGCTGTTGTAGCTAAAGTTTTTTACAGGTAAGCCCAAGTCCACACCCATCCTCACAGCTTTCCTTCTATATGCAAATTCCATGATGTTGTTTTCAAATAGAACTTACTGGGGCTTGAGCAATGGGCTATAATAAAGATCTAGATGAAAAATTAAATAGGGTATTGGTGTCTCTAGTTTTCATACATTTGAGTGGAGTCCTTTGTCAGGTTCAGAAATCTAAGCTCTTGCCAGGACCTCTTTCCTCTCTTATTCTCTGGCTCAGGTACATAAAATCTCTGTAGCCCCCTCTCAGCCCTGGTTACTCTGGTGCTCAGCAGAAGTCCCTGCAGAGCTGACCGTGCTGTCATGACATTAGGGGGGCCAGAGAAGCCCCAGGTGACCTGCTCATTCCGCAGGGCTCTCTCTCTGGGCTCTGGCCAGGTGGCCTCTTTGGGTTGGTGTCTGGACTCTGAGACCAAGATGTTGGGATTCAATACCTCCCTGATTCTATCTCCATGCACATGTGCACCCATACTTAGCACTAAAACATATGCAGATTTGGGGGTTAAGTTTTTATTTTATTTTATTTTATTTTTGGAGACAGAGCCTCAAGCTATTCCCCTGGGTAGAGTGCCATGGCATCACAGCTCATAGCAACCTCCAACTCCTGGGCTCAAGTGAGTCTCCTGTCTCAGCCTCCCAAGTAGCTAGGACTACAGATGCCCACCACAATGCCCAGCCATTTTTTGGTTTCAGCCATCATTGTTGTTTGGTGGGCCTGGGCTGGGGATTCGAACCCGCCACCTTAGGTGTATGTGGCTGGTGCCTTAGCTGCTTGAGACACAGGCGCCGAGCCAGGGGGTTAAGTCTTTATCAGAAAAGTTATTTGATTCATCTCTTCACGGACTCTCGAGCCTGGTGAATATGGCAGAGATGAGGAGGAGGAAGGCGAGAAGCTCAGAGCTGGGTGGGGCTCCTGCCGGTGGAGCTCCAGGGATGGTGGCTGCTCCCCTTCTTGTCCTTCAGACACTCCCCAGGAACACCCATGAGGACCCTACTGGACACAGTTGAGACAGGACAGCACCCACCTCACCATCGTGCCATTCCTCTCCCCACCACTAGATCCCTTCCCTCCCCAGGGTCTGCCCCTGGACCACACACTCTGAGCCAGGACTTCATGTTCAATTTGAGCCAAGAGGGTTCAGTGACAGATACTTCTGGTCTGGGCTCAATTCTCTTGTAATTCATCTCCTCTGCTTTGACACAGTGTCCTTGGGGAAGTGCCCTTCATAACCAGCACAGACACTGAGGCTAAATGGACAAATTACACGTCATCCCCCAAAGGTCCCCTGCCTGGGGGAGTGAGCAGAACTTGGCTTTGCAGACGCCCATGCTGCTTTCACACCACAGCTCAAACTCTGGCCCGGCTGACTCATCTACCTCTTTCTTCTTCAGATGTAGATAAAACCAAGGCTAGGCGGTTAGTGTGTGGGAAGGTTCGGCGGGGCTGGGAGAATGGAGAACATTTGACAGATTTTGCGAGTGATAAGGAAAGCATGCATGACGGACAAAGCGGGGAGGCCGATGATGTGGGCTTCGTGGCTCACTGACTTCTTGAATAATAATCACACCCACAGACAAGGGCGATCTCAACACTAAGCTTTGTCCTTCTTTTTGCATAAACCCTTCTATCATTCTGTCACTTTTTCTCACCACTTCGTATCAGGCTGCATGGTCAGCCACTGTAACAGCATTAGAACGTGACTTTATGGAACAAGGAGGACTGTCCCAAGCACACTTGTAAGTGATCTGCTGTCAAGGACCAGAGATTGGCTCAAACATCTTCATGGCGTCTACCCTTGGTGCGACTTAAATTTCACTACTAGAAATTTGTTTCTTTGATTTAATAAATTATAACACTCTAGTGGTAGTAAGGAGCTTACTGAAGTGCTTGGGCCCTAGAGTTAGAGCAGTGTGGATTCAAATCCTTATCCATCATGTGATATTAACCCACATTTGTAAATTGGGGGCCATAAAATTATAACAACCGCTAGTGTTATCATAAGGATTAAATGAGGTCATGTCCAAAATGCTTAGCAAAATGGCTCTCTATTAGAGTCAATGGGATTATTGTTATAGCCACCTTGACGGTAAGTAATCCTCAACCCACGGTAAGTATTCGTCAACTCCTGAGTTTATGTACACAAGCCTTGACCAGTTCCCGCATGATAGGATCTTACTGCATTCTGAGGTTGCCCAATAATATTTTAGAAGTTGTAATTGTTACAGAGTTCTTTCTTAATTCGAGGCTAATCTCCTCCCTCGACTGTTCAAGTGTGGATTTTAGTTGGAGACTCTGAGTGAAAAGATGAAGCCAGTGACAGCCCCTGCGGTGTCAGAGAGGCTGTGGCTGGTGGACGTCTCTTCCCTTCCCCTTGTTCTCTCCCTTGCTCCAAATGTGATGACCGGGCGCACCCTCACCACGCCTGCTATTCTATTTCTACATTTGTATGGTGTCTTGTAAACCCCCTTTTAAATTTTCTAGGTCTAGAAACCATGGAGCCCTCACTGTGCTCTTTGAATTTAGGCATTTCATTCTTAATCACAAAAAAGAGAAAACAAATGTTAACCAATAAATACCCACTTACCTATCACCAACATGGAATAACTGTTACTATAGTGTGTGTTTTCTTTAGACTTTTTTAAAGGCAAAAGAACCTTACAAGTAAAATTAAAGTCCCTATCATGTTGCCCCCCCCCCAGTTGCATTTCCTATTCCAGAGCTAGTCAGTGGAAGACTTCAGTGTGTATCTAATTCTATATATCTTTAAATATTCTATACTTTCTATATGTTAATGAAGCTATATCATTCTTTTGTGTGCATTATTTAAAGTCAGCACAGTATATGTAAAGTTTTCTAATTTGTTTCTTTGATACATTTCAAGATAGGTTCATGTTATTACATGGATAAGTTATTCTTTTTAACTGCAGTATATTTTATTAGAGGAATATACCATGATCTTCTAAGTACCTATGCTTCCATATCCACCACCACTTAACATTCAAATTATTTCCACTGTTCATTACAACATGGTTTTCCCGGACATCCTCATATATTATTATGCATTACTGCAAGAGTCTGGGCAGGGCAGACACACACACACACACACACACACACACGTCCTTGACTCACTGGCTGTGTTCAGCATACAGATGTTTTAGCGTGATGCCATTATTCTTTGTGAGACTCTAGTAGCCTGTACTCTCACTGGTATTAACTGAGAATTTCTGCTTCTTCATTCTTGGCCAAACATGGATATTTTTGCCCATCTTTATAATCACTCCAGAGAATATGAAATATTTAGGTATAAACCTAACAAAATATATAAAAGCTCTTTATGCTGAAAATGACAAAAGGCTACTGAAGAAACCATGTTCATGGATGGGAAAAATCAAAATAAAGATGTCAACCTCCCCAAATTGATCTGTAGATTTAAGTTATATGTATCCTAGCAAGACTTTGCATAGACGTACACGAGTTTATTAGAAAATTTATATAGAGCCTTAAAAAGTTAAAACAATCTTGTGAATAAAGAATCAAGAGGAATACCTCCTTGTATTTTATGATATGAAGGGTCTGTGTATGGATAAAGTAGTCAAGATAGGGTAGGATTGGGGGTAAGAGAGACACAGATCAACAAAGAATGGAAAAGACATGCAGTAAGAGACCCACACAGATTTACACAACTAATTGTTTTTTTGAGACAGAGTTTCACTTTGTCACCCTGGGTCTAGCATCATAGTTCATAGTGATCTCAAAAGTCTTGGGCTCAAGTGATCCTCCTGACTCAGCCTCCCAAGTAGCTGGGTCTACAGGCACCCATCACAACACCTGCTAGTTTTTAGTAGAGATGGGGGTCTCACTCTTGTTCAGGCTGGTCTCAAACTCCTGAGCTAAAGGGATCCACCTGCTTTGACCTTCCAGTATGCTGGGATTACAGCATGAGCCACCATGCCCAGCCCTCAACTACTGTTTTAAATATTTTATTTTGAGCTAATGGTAGGTTCACATGCAGTTGTAAGAAATACTACAGGGAGATCCCATATACCCCTTCCCTAGTTTCCCTCAAAGGTAACATCTACAAAACCATGGTGTAAAGTCACACCCAGGACGCTGACACACTTCAGTAGACAGAGACCTCTCATATAGCCGCTTTTCTCCGTCCCTGAAAATCACCAGTCTGCCCTCCTTTACTGTCACTGTGTCACCTACAGAATGTCATAGAAATGGAATCAGTCAGTATGTGACCTAGTGAGACGGGATTATTTTTTCACTCAGCCTAATTCCTTGAATACAAGGTATTACATGTGTCAGTAGTTTGGTCTTTTTTATTTGGGGCGTGCTCCATAGTATGGAAACTCCACAGTTTGGTTAACCCTTCATCTGGGAAGGACATCCAAGTTGTTCCAGTATTTGGCCATTATGGAGAAAGCCACTTGGAACAGTCACATACGGGTTTAAATCGTCCTGCTGAATTACGTCGAACAGATATATTTAAGGAAATGTGTCCATTTGTGGAAATATTTTCAGTAATTATGGAATACTACTAAAATATTTAAGAAACGATAAAGAAAAGGAGGTGTTTCAGAATATCCTAAGTCCCTCCTCATTAATCTCTGCACCTCTGCACAGACCAACCCTTTCCGCTCAGAGATCCCTGCCGCGCCAGCCCTAGCCAACCTTCTTTGAGAACATTATGTCTTCCACGGAACACTGAAGTCTACATTTTCAGCTCCCTTCTTATGCCTCTCAAATTCCAGTTCTGACTCTGTGTTTGGACTGATGCATAAAAGGGAGAGACAGCAGCTGTTTCCAGATGGCATCTGGTTTTCTCCTAAATTCTTAAAACTCAAACACAGTTCACCAGCGCAACTATTAATTTCTTTTCAATGATGAGTGTCTAGTTTGCTGGAAAAATGTAGTCTCCATTTACTAAAAAAGCTTTAGCCTTTTTTGTGAAAGAATATCCAAAATTCAATTGTTATAAAGGTGTGGGTGCTCAGATCTTGTTCCCCAAAGGTATTTTAAGCCTTTGTTAGGTTAATACCTTTGTCTGAGCTTTGTAGATTAATGGCACGATGTCAAAACTTCACCTAGCATGTCTGACACATATAGTCTGTTCAATAAATACTTGCCCAATTAATCCCCCATTTTTTCTTCATCTGGGGCACAGAGTGGAGATTAGGGAGGCAGTGAAGGAAATTATAGTGTCATCTGAGGCATAGTTAAAGGAACCTGAAGCTGTTTCCAGATATTTTAGAGAATATATGTGGAGTTGGATTTATAGACTTGATAGGTTATCATCTGTTTCTTAACAGAGCAGAAGGTCAGTGGATGAAACTAACAGGTTGATAGACACAGGGCATTTTGTTAAAAAGACTTTTCTAATAATGAGCTATTCAAAACTGAGAGTGACATGATTTTTGAAAGAAATGTAACGTCCACGTGGGAGGAAATAAAGGCAGCCCGCCCAGCAACACTGATAAGCTGAGCAAGAAGGAGCTTGCGCGGGTGAATCATTGCTCCGGACGGTGTTTTTTAGAAGTGAAATAATGGACTATAACACAGTCTGTCTCAAAGCTTCCATGGTGACCCACCTAACCCAGGTATTTAACTGAAAGCTAAGCCGGGTCTTGCTGTGGAGGAGTTTGTAGCCGTGGTTGGCATCTACAATCAGCTGTCCCTCAATACCAGACACCACCCCTGATAACGTGGATGTTGTCATCGGGTAAACTGAAAGCTTTACAGGAAAAACTGAGCTTTAGGAGGAGGAATTTTACCTCCAGACCACAGCATCGAATCCCATTTGAGTTTCTGACCCATCTGATAGATCTTAGACTTTCCACCTCCCACAATTGTGAGATGAACAAATTATTCCAACAAACAAACAAAGCGAGTGCACATGCCTCTTGGTTGTGCTTCTCTGGAGGACCCTGACACACTAGTTCTCTTTCGTCTGCTACTGAAACCCCTGCCTTGGAGAGAGAAGTTGCTAATTTGATCACTAGATTCCAGAGCCCAGCTCAGATCAAAGTCACAATTACATTAAAATGGGAGGTGGGTGGTGGCACCAGTGGCTTACACCTGTAACCCTACCACTCTGGGAGGCCAGGCGGGTCTGAGTGTGGGGGTGGGCGCCTGTAGTGTCAGCTACTCAGGAGGCTGAGGCAAAAGAATGGCTTGAGCCCAGGAGTTTGAGGTTGCTGTAAATTATGAGGCCATAGCAGTCCAGCTCAGAGCAACCGAGTGAGACTCTGTCTCAAACGAAATAACTAACTAAGGTAGCTCTCTCTTCTTCTGTTTCTTTAGTGCCAAAAGTTCGTATATGAAGCATTATGCATTCCTTTGTCTTTCTTTAGGTCAAATGATTGTAGTCACTCCTGGTGGACTAATTAAAGAATTTTATAGAATCATTGACTATCAGACGTAGAGAAAAATCTCAGAAATCATCTAGGCCACATTCCCCCTTAATAGACAAGGGAGGCAGAGAGTAAAATCATTGCTAATGATAAAACTAGGCTAGGCAGCCACATTTTTGCACAGGATTATCGTGTAATTCTACTTTACCTCCCTCCTCCTTATGCAGCAGTGTCCTCGCCTCCCCTGTCCCTGAAAAACTGATTTGGCCACCACAGCCTGAAGCACACGAGCTCCTGGGATGAGGACAGATGATTACCAAAGCAAGGAAGAATCATGAAGTGAAAGGGTTGCTACATCCTACTCTGGAACCCTGTCACAAGCAAGTGTCCCCAAATGACAATGACCAGCCACATGCCTGGATCACTGGAGCCCTCCAGGAACTCTGGCACCACCAAAATTCACATGTTCCGCTTGAATTCACACATGATTCAAATATGCAACTTTCTCTATCCCGAAGAAGAAAAAAAAAAGAAAAGAAAAAAAGAGAGAAAGACCTTTTATTTCCAGTGACTGGTAGAATTGGTTTCCCCTCTAAATGCAGTTTTATTTTTGAAATCAAGCTTAGAGTTTAGCAAACAGATAATGACACTTGGACAGAGAAAGTGGAACATAATGTCTCAGAATGTGGTGCTGAACCCAGAACATCGGCCTCTTGGGAGTGTGGCCTCCATCCTGTTCAGTTGTGTATATCCTTTAAGTTGGCATTAGATATCCTGATGAGAGAAAGTGGTTGGTCTTAGGGGGAGTGGAAGCAAATAAATGAAGCAAATAAAGCAAATAAATAATTGTTCTAAATGCCTAGAAACAGATTGAAATGCAGCGTTCCAGGTCTTTAAAAATTTTGCTACAGAGATAAAAATATTTGGCGATTCCTAGTTGTAACCACACAGAGTTTTGTGCTTAGGTTTTTCTTTCAATTTTGCACAAACAATTCAAAGGATAAGTGGATAGAGGTGAATGACTCTGAAAGATTTCCAGACAAAACACCTCGTTGGATTTTGATATTAACTCTGAGAAGCATGTTGGGGAAGCAACTGAGAAAACTCAACTGGGGAGTTTTGTCATTCTCCAACCTCAGTTAACCAGGAGGCTGCAGAATTAGGTCTTGAACCTCAGTTTTTTGATTCTAAATTCCATGTCTTTTCACTACAAGTTTTTAACCACATGAATATGGAAACAATTGGGTTAAACAATCACTCTTTCTCTTACCTATTCATGATTTTAGATAGATCTGCTTTCCTGCATTTTAATTCTCAATGTATTAATTTAATATTAAGATTTCTAATAAAGATTTCTTATTTTCCACCTGTGGAATAAATGTCTGCTATATAGGTTGGGCGATTACCACAGTATGATATACAATGAAGGTGAAGTTCAAGGGCTTACATGATTTTGCCAGTTGGTTGTCAGTCAACCATGACAGCCATCAACTCCAAGCCAGCGCTCCCACCTCTCAGCTGGGAGTCCCCAGGGTTAGTGTGCTTCAGAGTCAAAATGCTTTTGAAGGTAGCTGTGACGGTGATTCATTGCTCTGGTAGGAAGCTTGAGGACCAGCCATTTTATGTGGCGTCCACTCAGCACCCAGTTCAACAGAGAACACAGAAATGGTTCAAGCCCTGGCTCACTCACCCACCTGAATGTCACAAATCAACAAGCATTCACTTTGCAGCAATTTGATTTCTTTCTCTAATTTAGTTACCAACTATCTACCTGGGGCAGTGCAGGGAAGGGAAGTCTGATCTAGGACACCCTTCAAGACTTACACCATTACTGGTCCCAAAGATGTCTGCTTTTCATTCTCTATTAGGTAAGAAGTCTACATTTTTTACTCAAATTTGAGACTTTTCTTTTTTTTTTTTTTAATATAACCAGTAATAATAAAGCTTCTTGCCCTAAGAAGAAAAGAGTCCCTCAAAATACAGCTCCAAAGGCTTCTGGGAAATCAAGGAGCAGTTAGGAAACATGAAATGGTTGTTTGATGACCATGAATCAAGTCATGATTTCGATTCATTAAATTTCCTTGCAAATAAATTCAGGCTCATTAATAAGGAGTTTGGTTTGTATTTTGCGAAATTACTTGTAACTTTTCTTGAACCAGTGGTTCCACGTAGAAAGCAAGATGGATCATAAGGACCAAAAGTTTCAACAACGCATGTTGATAGGGTCTCTTGAAATCATTTTTAAATTTTTTTATATCAAATTAGCTGTTGACTTTTTGTTATAGTTAAGAATTTGTAAATGGTTTGATTTTTTCAATTGATGTCAACAAATATCATTCTGCTTAATAAAAAAATTCTTTTTCTGTGAAAGGCATCATCAGTAAAGAAACCTGGGAAAGATACTTAAGGTGCAAAGGAACAAAGCGAGAGTCATTCATGAAGCAAAAGAAGAATAAAAATATGCTTCTTTTTTGTCGTCCAACCTTATACTAAAGATGATGTTTAAGATGGCATGTAATATTAATTGTAATACATGGGATGAAAAAGTATTAAATATTCAATGCATCTGTAATTAAACATAAACAGTAATTTTATATCCATGCTTAAAAATGGATTACTTGATTCAACAGTTGGACTCATCCAGCTAAAACATATGCAAACATAAGATTCTAAACTGAGGAGTTGAGTAATGAAATCATCCCATCCTTTCCAGCAATATTACCAGGAATTTGCAAGTAACTAATGCAATAGTGAATAATTTGCCTTCTTCTAGATCATGCCGGACAGAACTCCAACGAGGAATTGTATAAAACAAATGTTTTTATTTTTATAATACATTTTGGCTCAAAGCCAAGACTTGCAGGGTTTTGCTTGGAATTACATTCTGTTATTTGCAGGCAGAGTTCCCTAGGCTGTTAGACTGGCAGAGCCAGTGAAATACTGCTCAGCTGAGGCCACTTAATCTTACTGCTCTGAAAGGGTCCAATCTATTACCGCTGCTAAATTTAACCTCGTGTGAGCCACATCACTGGGCTGTGTGGGTCACTGATCGTCTCAGGATGAGAACTGAAAGGACCCTCTGCCCAGGGTGTGAGGAACACACACAGGATTGATCTAGTCCTTCAGCTTTTTATCACTTTCACAGTCAATTCTGTAGAGTCTACTGTGCGTTCTGGCTCTGTGTGAGGTCCTGCTTCCAAGGAACTCAGAGTCTGGCAGGGCAGAGAAAAGTGTAAACAGATAATCACGGCAAAATGTGAATCTTCAACAGCAGCAGACACAGAGTGCTGTGCTCCTTCCACAGTGACTAGTCATATGAGGGTGGAGTTGGGGTGAGGAGGTGACATTCCGGAACCAAGTGGCTTAAAGCAGGAGGCATGGGTTTGCTTATCACTTTTCTCTGGGGCCTGAGTTCAGCCCCAAGTTTCTTCCATTGCTCTCTCCTGGAATTACTTGAGGTGGTTTGGCTGTGGCCAGGCAGTCCAAGGAAGCATTCTTCACATACCCAGCAATTAGGTGGGGTTCTTAGATGACCATTTTTGAGTCTTCTCCATGTGGCTTTCCCAGAATACGAACCCAGATTTTCAATACGGAGAGTGAGAACAAAACTGCAAAGCCCCTTATGTCACGATTGAGCCTGGGTGGTCACCTCTGCTGCATGCTGCTGGGGACAGCAATTAACTGGGCCAGTCTGGAAGCAAGAATGGGAGGAATAGCCCCCACTTCCTGATACCAGAAGCTGAAAAGGAACCGTGGCCATTGTAAAGAATCACAAGGGTTAGGTAGGTAGCACATCAAAGGAGGCACTTCTGATTTGTATGAGTGTTCAATGCTTAAATGTTCATATGTGTGTGTGGTACAAAGGATGTTCCAGGAAGGGCAGAGAGAACATTCCAGACTCATGATTGACACGCAAGAAAGGTTGGTGCAATGTTTGTGAACGGCACATACATGTATGCAGGTGAATATGGATGCACATAGCTATGGGGTAGAGAGTGGGCAGAGGGAGAATTATGGGGAAAGGAGTGAAGAAATGAGTCTGGAAAGACAGATTGGGCAAAGATGGTGAACGCCCCTCTGTGAAAGGCTCAGAGATTTGGAATTTATCCTCTATGCACTGAGCAACCAGGAGTCACTTTCACATCAAGTGTCAGACCCTTCTGGGAAGTTGTTGAATAAATATTTGTTAAATAAATAAAACCAGGTTACTGAGACAATTAGATTTGTCATTCTTTTTTTTTTTTAAAGTAATTTATATAACTAAGATATTTGGTTGTAACTCTATAGGCTATTTTTATGTTTTTATTTTTGCATATACATGTGATTATCAGGTTTCTACCTTTTGCCTTCACAGAATTAAAAAGTCTTATATTTTACCAACAGTAACAATGTTAAAGATGAGGACTAGAAACAAAAACCTCATAAAGAATGAACGAAGATAAATACATTCAGAAAAGAAATCAGACGATTGCTGCCATGAAGTGTTGAGCAATAATAATAATAGTAATGCAAAGAAAGTAACATTCACATCGTTAAATAAGAAGAGTATGACTGTTATAGAATGCTTTGACTCTGAGGTTCACTACACAGTCATCAATTAACTTATCATTTTTTTTCCAAAGTCTCAAAAAAATAGACCACTAATATTTATAAATAAAAATAAAAGATAATTTCAAAAAACAGATTTAAAATCTTTTATCAAGATTTGTCATTCTTGATAAAAATAAGATAAGAAGGTTTTATAAGCCTTTGATTAGCCTATTTGTCTTGTTCATTCAAGTCCCTGAAATACCACCGGATGTTTCCTCCATATGCCCTCCATATAACGGCGGCTCCAGAAGTGTTTAGTGCAGCCAGTGCACCGTGATGGGGTGACGGCCAGGGAAGTATCTTGAAAAGGATACTTGGTGTCACTCAGCTGAGGTGCTTATTTGAAACCACCACTGTGAACCTCTCTTCTCCCAAACTATTCATCCCTGTGGTCATCTGGCTCAGCAGTTGAAAGTTAAGATGTTTATGCTGATTATTGAATAAGAAAAAAAAATCCTTAGTGAAAAAACCCTTTTTATTTTATAATAATTGTAGCCTATGAGAATGCTGCACAACATCACACAAAAGGACCCTTATACCATTTGCCCACTTCCCTCAAAAACAAGATCTTAGCCACATGCACCAAGGCTGGCGGGTTTGAACCTGGCCCGGGCCTGCTAAACAACAATGACAACTGCAAAGAAAAAAAAAAAAAAACAGCCGGGCGTTGTGGCAGGCGCCTGTAGTCCCAGCTACGTGGGGAGGCTGAGGCAAGAGAATTGCTTAAGCCCAAGAGTTGGAGGTTGCTGTGACCTGTGATGCCATGACACTCTACCCAGGGCGACATAGTACTCTGTCGCAAAAAAAAAAAAAAGATCACTGTTCAAATTACTGTGTGATTTCCATCTTCTGAGTGCATCATCACTGGTATATAAACTAGCTAAGTGAAAGGCCTTCTGCCATTGTTCTTCCAGAACATTTAAAAATGATTTGCCTTACAGTTCCTGGATTCAGGGTGACCTTCAAGCTTTATTCCAGGTTGTCCTATGTTATACAAAGAATGGTGGCTAGCTATTTGCAGCACTAAAGAAGCAAGAGAAAAACGTGTTACAGGCAATTTGCATTATTGCATTATAACTACATTAAATTGCTAAGATTTGGCAACATGTGTGGTGACCCTTACAGGTGGCAGCATGCTGTTTTGTACAGGGGATGCCCTCCTCTTACTTTATTTAATGTGAAAATTAGGTCAACTTCATTTCTGCAACTTTTCACATGAATGGAATTTAGAAAAGCATCGCGCCATGTGTGAAAACCACACAACAGGGAGCTGATGGGTTGCTGACCTTGCAAGATAAAACAGAATGAGAGCAGAGCCCCTTGGTGTTGTTAGGGACAAGGGCAGAAAAAAACAGCTGCAAAACAAGTTCTTTACACACCAGGCCTGGTGGTTTCTAACATATCTGGAAGGAACACAAACACTTTTTGTTTGTTTCTTCAATATATTTTCAAGGTGAGCCCTGAATAGAGAGTTTAACAAGATGCTGAGCCAGAAGTGGTGAGAGAGATTGACAGATGAAATGCCACATGAAGGCTCAGCATCGAGTCCACAAAACCTAATGTGACCTTGTGACAAACTTAGTGAATTACCCTGCACAGGGCAGATCGATACTCTCACAGAAGAGTTTATCATTTATGACCTCAGTCTGGAATCTGGAATCTTGCTCAGACTCGACACATTTTTTTTTTTTTTAACAAAACTCTTGTCCCTGGACCATCCAATTCTGGGCTCAGATGAAGGTTCAGGACATAGTACATGCTCAGCCCCCACATCCCTCAGCCCACGTGTCTGTCTGCTGGGTGGACTATGGGTCTGCTGGCCAAATACATGGCGGCCACATGTGCAACATGTCTCCCTGCCAAGCACACGCCAGAGGGCTAGCACTGATGACTTCATGAGGACACCAGGTGGCGAGATTGGCTCCAGCTCTTCCTGTGCTGGTAGGGGTGTAGCTCTGGGCCAGGGATCAGTATTGAGGCCCCACCTCATCCAGAGATGTCATAAACTCTGTGTAAACGGGCAGTGGCTTGATGAGGTAGAGCCTCTTGTTGGCAGGGCTATCTCAATGCTTTGCAAGGCTAAGAGCACGGTATCGCCCCAGGTCTACAAAGCAAGTCTTCTTCTCACTGGGTGTCCCAAGTCCACAGGGGTGTTTCAGGAAGCAGACTGGCTCAGGTGGGGCTCCCAGGCTTCCCTAAGCCCACAGAACTGCACCCCAATCTGCGAACCTTAATGAAAGATCGATGCTGTCTTTGGCCAGTCCCACTTAGGTAGAGTCTCAACACACTGGGTGCCTTCAGGGGTGAAGCAAAATGGCTTAAATTTTAGCTGCTTACTTAAAAGAGGGTGTTATGGGAATGGGCATCAACAACGTGACAGGCTGAAAAATCGTCCTGCACTCCCCACTCCCTTCAACTCTTAAGAGGCAGAGTTTAGAAGTCTTCACTGAGAACCACAAACGCCCATTGTGGATTCCTCTTCAGTGAGGGCATCTGGAACTACTTGACAGAGACCAGGTTCTCTGTGTGTAGATCAGGGTGCAGGGTGTATGAATAGACCATCTGGCACCTTCCAGGTGGAATTAGCAACGTTTACTGAGCTTCCCTGGAAACCTGCCTGTCCACTTCTGTTGTACCAGTTACTGTATAATAGGGCGTGGCTTGTTTAAACTTTGCTCTGTTGGTTGCATTATTTTCTGAACACTTTCCGTGCTCACATTGACATGATCAGCTGCTAAAGGAATGATTGCACTTGGTAAATCCTTGGCAATGTCTGTTAGCATATTGGATGTTGACACTGACCCTGGGTGATAAAAGGACCTGGCATCCTGCTCGGTTGCCTTTCTTGTTTGCAATATCTTACAAACCTGGTAAGGACTAAATGACTTAATACTGCAGAGTGGTTAAGAGCACAGAGGTTCTGGAACCTGACCTGAGTGTGAGGTACAGCATTGGCTGTGCAATCTTGGGTAAGTTAGTTAAAATTTCTGTGTCCCCATTTGCAAAATGAGTTTAAGATAATATCTAAACCACATAGTTTGTGAAAGTTAGATAATGTACACAATGTGCCTGATATTAACAAACACTGGGTAATGTTAGATATTATTGTTATTCCATTAATCACCAAGTATAGGACCCCATCGTCCTGCTGTTTTAGATTAAGGAGGCTCCAGATTACATCATCTGTCATCCTGGCAGCCATTGCCAGACACGAGAAAAGATATAGCAAGATACAGCTTGTCTCCAGGGGCTCTTTCATTAGTGAAGACCTTTGAACTCTTTGGAGAAGGTACATCAGAAAACTGAGATATTCTAATTGTTTGTGGCACCAACAAGAGCATCAGCAATCAAAATATCTAACAGGGATCCCTCCACATCTTAGCAACTTTTAGAAGGCAATGCTTGCAGACGTTTGTCACGTCACCAGGAAATTTCAATTTTTTTGCAGCAAAGTATGTAAATGTACTTAGCTGTGAGGCTCTTATTTTCAAACAATTTGCATCATATTCATCTGTGTTAGAAAAATGGAAAAAAAAAATTTGAGTCAGCTAAAACTGATTGTCTCTTTCTTTGGCTTACGGGATTCCACTCCACACAAACAACTACAATGCCAGCTGGTGTTTCAGCTGGAAACATCTGCAGGGCCAGAAATCCTTTCTTGCATAATTTTTTTCCTGTTAAATTAAGTCCCTCCCTATTCTGTTGGTGATTTTATTCATTGAAGTGGGTCTAGGAGAATGACAGACAGTTGCGGCCGCAGATGAAATAGAATATTAACTTACAGAATAAAATATAGAAATAAGATGATTATTGGATAATAAGGACAACAAAGTAAATTTACTTAAAATTTTCAGGTAGTCAGAGCTGATTACAGTTGGAGGCACAATGAACTCCAATCAGGTTTTAACAAGGTGGCCCCTCCCAACGTTTTTACTAGAGCTTCTAATAAAGTCACCCAGTGCCATAAATTATCAATAGTGAAATTATTGATTAGTGACAAAAGATAGTTCATAATTCTCATTTGATAGTTATCGGATAGAATAATGCAGGAATATCAGATAAGAATATAGAATTATTTGATAATATTAATATAACATTATAGTTATAGAATATATTATTGTCTTTATTACAATTATGTACATACACAGTACCTAAAGACCTTATGGGTAGTAGGGCACCTATTTCACTGAGATGCCCCTCTTGCACCTGGTTTGCATTTTAAAATAAATGACTACCAATCAGGTGGTCCTTGGGATGGAGTGATTGATCGGGCCTTGGCACAATTTCTTTGCAGGCTAACCCATTCGTCGATGCTCTAAATATGAGGGTGTCGTAGAAGGTACTATAGAAAGGACTGTGAGTATGCATAATTACTGAAGTCCTCTCCCAAAAAATATCTTTAGACGTGACAGAAGAAAGCAGATGGAATAGGGAAGTATACCTGAAGCAGCATCTATGAAAAGTGAGCTTTAAAGATCATTTACATCTGAGTTATCTGTAGAGCATTTGCTAAACATGCAGAGTTCAAACTAGATCTAGACTCGATCATCAGGCATGGTTTAGCTCTGAGAACGTCGCAAGCTCCTTACAAGACTCTTTGGTACATTATTGTATGAGAATTCCTGGCCTAGAAAGTCATGAAGTCAGGAGAACCAGGGGGAATGTGGGGTTTCAAGATGTACCTAGCCCGTAGACTCACTCCTCTTTAGCCCTGAGAAGTGTTTCCTGGGAACTACTAGCATTGACTTGTAAACACAACCAGGACGAGGTTGCCTGTATCTAACAGTGTAAGAATTTTACCACTTCCATGAGTATTGTCATCCCCTCTGCCAGTCCCATTTGGTAAATGCTGCCCAGGAAACTCCTAGCCTGTGAAAGGCAGGCCTTGTCACATTGCCTCTCAATTCTTTTTTTTTTTTTTTTTTGAGACGGAGCCCCCTGGGTAGAGTGCTATGGCATCACAGCTCACAGCAACCTCCAACTCCTGGGCTCAAGCGAGTCTCCTGCCTCTGCCTCCCAAGCAGCTGGGACCACAGGTGCCCGCCACAATGCCCGGCCATTTTTTGGTTGCAGCCATCATTGTTGTTTGGCGGACCCAGGCTGGGGATTCGAACCCACCACTTCAGGTGTACGTGGCTGGCACCTCAGCCGATTGAGCCACAGGCGCCGAGCCTGCCTCTCAGTTCTTAAAATCACTGGGCAATGTGATTTGGGATTAGTTATGTCTCTGAAATACAAAGCTCTTTACTGGGTTCTTACATATTTGAAGTTTAGTATTTTCCCACCTTCTCCCTATAAAGAATTCAAATCCTAAAAAAATAAAAAAACAAATAAAGAAAATGTAGAACAAATTTCTTCCCAGACTAAGGAAAAAGAGAGTCTTCCAAGTCCTCTACAAACCATGAATCCATATGTGGGAACTCAGGAGTTTACATGCACATGTGTGTGAATTTATGATTGTGTAAAGAAATAGAAGCTTCATCACAAACTTAATTGGTTCTAGTAACCAAGATCCCTAAGGCTTTATTAACATTGCACTTTTTTCTTTCATTGTAATGTTTAATTCAGAACGGTCTCTGCATCCACTAAACCACTCACGGATGGCCTCCTTTTGGAGATCCGTGGAAGCATCCTCCATACGGATTTCCCCTGCCTTGTGTTTCAGTGACTGTCTTCAGATATCTTTTGGTACTCTGTGACTGCAGACATGCTTCCCCGTTTGACCAGATGCGGTAATGGTGTAGTGGAATACATTCGATTATGCTGAGAATAGAGGGCAGAGGCTCACGATTTACTACCTGGTGATTAATCAAATGTGCTGAACGCCGAGACATCTCTCACACCCTACTGCTCAATTACGACACCCCCTGTTCCTCTAGCACAAGACAAAGCTTGGATATGATAAGAGCGTGGATTTCATAACGGCAATCTCTCTATAACAGCCTGAGAAAATGCAGCTGAGATCAGAAATCAGAAGAGGCTTGACTTTACTTTTTCTTTTTTTTTCAAAACTAATAAAAACTAAGATAATAAAGATATTCAGATAAAGAAAACAAAATCTCTGAACTAATTAAATGTCATCTAAATCAGAAGGTACTGAGCTACATATACACTGTGAAACGTTTGCTCCTCCAATAGGGATATGCTATACTTCCAATAAAACGTACAACAGAAAAAAATAAATTAATCTGTGGTTGTTAATCAAATTACCTGTCTTATGTGGAAAGTTTCTTTTAACTTCTTTTTCTCTTGTGGTTTCAGTTTCAGGCTAAAGACATTTCTCTGTCAATTTCATGTAGGGTCCTATGTAGAGGAATGTGAATGACGTCCAGTGTTATGTGAGTAAACCATTCAGTTAATGAAAAGCATATCTATATGCATTATGTGATAAGAATATAATGTTTATATATAAAAGGAAAATGCATGTTATATTTATACCTATTACATATGTTTTATATACACGTATGTATATGAAACCACCACCATGTGTTTACACATATATGTCTGAGAGACACTGAGGATTTAAAGTCCGGGAAACATCCAAGGTGCGTCTTTGGGTGGCTGAATGTGTACACTTAGTTGATGAAGTGCCCTCCACTGTAAACTTTGAACCAGGCAGTCATCATTTGTCTGCTCCCACACTGTGAGAGCCAGAGCAGGCATGTAAACAGAAACAACATTCCGGCCAAGGACGCAGGGATTGGTTGTCTAAACTCAAAGTTAGTCCAGCGAGCAGGTCTTTTTAACAGCACAGCAAGCCCTGGCCCATTCTCCTCTTGTTAGGGTAGATTAAACACTGTCATTTTTTGGAACACGATGATTGATGCTGGGGTATTTCTTTCCTGTGGCTGGCCGCGGCTGTGCCAGCCTCCCGTCCCCCCAGCTGTTTTCGATGTAACTGTTACATAAGCTCACACTCGCCTTTCCTTACTCCTGTACTAAGGGGACCGTTGTGTTGTTCCCAAGTGTATTTCAGGGCAATGTCAAAAATAGAAGCAGGAGATGGCTGATATACAGCAAATTCAAGGGGAAAGTAAGAAATTTACATAATAGGTTTGAAGTATGTTGAGAGATGCTTTGAATAATTCTGAGCTGACAAAGTCTTTTCACTCACCCCCATTGATTCTCACCTCCATCCATTTCACATGTTGTTTTTATTTATTATTATTATTTTTTTTGAGACAGAGCCTCAAGCTGTCCCCCTGGGTAGAGTGCTGTAGCATCATAGCTCACAGCAACCTCCAACTCCTGCACTCAAGTTGGTCTCCTGCCTCCGCCTCTCAAGTAACTGGGACTATAGGCACCCGCCACAATGCCCTGCTATTTTTTGGTTGCAGCTGTCATTGTCATTTGGCGGGCCTGGGCTGGATTCGAATCCGCCAGCTCAGGTGTATGTGGCTGGCGCCTTAGCTGCTTGAGCCACAGGCGCCGAGCCCACATGTTGTTTTTAGACACAGCTAATATTTTAAAATGATATGTCCGAGTAAAAAGACTGAGTTGACTGCATGCCCAGTTTCTATCAGTTATTTGATCATATCTGCCGCCTTTTTTTGGTATGTTCCTTTATCATATAGGCCATTCCCAAGTACTCTTGAATATAGCCACCTATGGTTGAGGGTCTAAGACCCAGCTTACTCTTTAAGAGATGATGGATGGGGAAAAATATTTTTGTTCAAGATTTCATGCAATTTGGGAGTCAGACAAAAAAAAAAAAGATGGAGAGGGTAAGAAGAGAAGTAGGAAGGAAAAGGAAAGAAAAAAGGAGGGAGGGAGGAAGGGAGGAAGGAGGAAGGAGGAGTGTCACTATTTATCACATTTACTTATAAGGAGAAAGCTTCCAGAAGTAACTACCATATGTGGCTGTGTGAACCACCACAGTTACTATTGCTGTTTGGTTCCAACATGAGTATGTCACCTGAATAAGGAACATAGTCTCAAGTTCTGACTCAACACATGGGTATTAGGTTGGAAAAGACCCGTTACCTCATCGTCCTGCCTCCTCATAAAAATAAAAAAAAAATATGATGCTGTAGCGCTGACCTCTGGGGCTCAGTCCAGTCAGATTTCAAAATATCCCAAGCCTGAAGCCTCTCACCATCTCCCTTGGAGACTATTTCATCATCCATCTGATATTAAACATAAGGAAGTTTTTTCCAGTTATTATTCCCCAAGCTCCTTTTTTTACTGAATGTCATCCTATTATTTACACTATTTCAATGTGCTTTATTTTTATACCTTGGATTTTATAACCTTCAAGGACTGGAAGGTGGTTGTCATTTAACCCTCTTTATCTACTCTGTTGCTGAGAGAACACAAGAGAATTATTAAATCGTGCATTACTGACAGTTTATAAACTCTACCCATAAATCAAGAATCCAAAGTCTTGGGAGATTGGGATTTGATTAAAGAAACTCGCCTTTTACATTTACTTAGTTTCAAACCCTTCTACCCACAGAGATCTCGGCCAATAATCTGATAAAACCCTTGAGTGTGAGTGAGACCCAGACTGTCAGGGCAGGAAAGAACAGTCCTTAAACATGGTCTGGGCCGAGTTTCCTTGTATTGATAGAAGCTTCTCAAATATTCCTGTCAAGACATCATTCATACTTGACTAGCAAGGGATACAGAGAAATAGAACTCTACAAAGTTGACCAACGAATCTTCAGATACCAAGGCATGAGTCACATCTGCCGTGAGCTCGGCTGCCTTTCTTTGTTTCCCCCTGTCTCTGAGTAAGGACAGTAACTACAAACCTCAGAGTCAACGAGGGCCCATCCACAGACCAGGAATTCTGGAAATTAAATATTAACCTCATTTTATTCTCAGAGCCTCATGAAATGGATTTATCTCCATTTCAAAATGAGAAAAGAGGATGAAAGGGTGAATTAGCTTGGCCGAGTCCTCACAGGCTTAAGCTGGTGGAATCACAGTTTGTAATGATAGGAGTGATGCAGTGACCCCTGATGTATTTCACGGTATCACAAGTCACAGTAAGATTATGCTGCGAGTCATTTAAAGAATACCTGTGTATCCACTGACGAGCCATGGAGATAGCCACTGTGTTATGAGCAGCTTACTCATTACTTCAGTACCCACTGGGGACCTAGCACCTGCCGAGCAGTCTCTCTGTGCTGGGGGAAGAGTAGTAAATGAATAGGCAAATATCCCGTCTTCACGGAACTCACATTGTAAATAGAATAAATATAGGGGAAGCGAACTTCAGACAGTTGTAAGTACTGCAGAAAAAAGTATAAAGCAAGCAAGAAAGGGAGGTGGGATTACAAATAAAGAAGTAAATATATAGTTTATCAGACCACTGGATGTGTTGAGGACACATAAAGCAAGAAAGAGGGATTGTAGTGCCAAGTACAAGAAGACTCCTCTCTCTGGAGGTGGCCTTTCCACTGAGACCTAAGGGAGGGGACCCACTAAGACCAAGGGAGGGGACCCACTAAGACCAAGGAAGGAGACCCACTAAGACCTAAGGAAGGGGACCCACTAAGACCTAGGAAGGGGGCCAACAAAGAGAAGCATCCAGTGAATATCTGGCCTGAGAGTTCCAGCCTGAAAATCAAGTTCAAAGGTCGTGAGGCAGGTGTGAAAAGCTATTCAAAAGTTTTGACTGGAATGATGTTATCTAACTTCCATTTTAAAAAGGTTTCCCTGTCTGCTGTTTTGAAAATCACTTGTAGGAGGTCAGGGGTAAAAAAAAAAGGCCAGTCAATATTTAATCATGATTCCTAACCATAACAATAGATGTTTTTAGGCATGGTTTGATCTTTATACTCGTTATCTCCTTAACTTTCACAGCCTCTGTAATGGCTATCACCATTATCCCCTTTGTATAATTTCTAGGTGAGGTTTCATGGGAATTTCGGGGGCAGTTGATCCAATACCCACGTGGGGAGGACAGCGTAGGCCTATATATATATTTAGTTTTGAAACAATTTTTAATTGATATAGCTTAGTATTTGAGATTTTTATGGCAATTGGTAGAATAATTAGAGATAAATAATTACATGAATAATTAGGTAGAATAATTAGATGCCTAGAAAAACAGTGGTTCTCAGTCCTGGATATACATAAAAATCACCAAGAGCTTTTAAATTGCACCACCTTAGAGATTCTGATATAAGGAGTTGGGGCCCAGGCTTTCCAGTATCTATCCACTCAGGATGGAGAGACATATGTGAGGGGGCCTCCAATACCTGAAAGGGCAAATATCAGAAACATCCCCAAATATTTTGATTTTTGACATACATAATTTTCGATAAATAAATATACTATAGTCAGATTTTCTCTCTCCCTCCCACAAATTCACCAGACCATACTGTGTGTATTTTGCAGATGGGCCTTCTCAAGAAATGTGCCTACTCTTATGACGTGCATAACGTTCTTAAGTACATTGAAAAATACAGTGGTGGACACTTAATAAATAGTTACCTAACTACGCAGACCAAGGCAAGTTCTTATAAAACAAAGGGAAGATTGAAAAAGAATTCAATGAATCATTCGTTTTCTCTAGAGAAACACATGGGACTTCCAGACCCAGAAAATGTGGACGTTGAGATCTGCGAGTGTGATGGGACAGAGGGGATTATCTGGGTGGGAGGGTTCCCTATTTTCCCACAGCCCTCCTTTCGGCCCAGGCTATTTATATAAAGCTACTGCAAATAATTAATCTTGTCAAAACCAGGGCTCAGGCAATAGTTCAGTGAGGCTGAGGAAGGTCAAGAACATGAAGCCAATAAGAAACAGCCTTGGGGACAGGCAAGCTCTGAGGTCTGTGTGGGTGGCAAGTGTCCAGGAGAGAATATTCTAGAAATGGGCAACTTTTGTTTTGTTTCATTTTGTTTTTTGAGATAGCGTCTTACTCCATCATCCTGGGTGAGTTCTGTGGCCATCATAACTTACAGAAAACTCCAACTTTTGGGCTTCAGCTATCCTCTTGCCTCAGTCCCCTGAGTAGCTAGAACTTCAGGAACCTGCCACAACGCCTAGCTGTTTTTTTCTATTTTTAGAGGAGATGAAATCTCACTCTTGCTCAGGTTGATCTCAAGCTCCCAAGCTCACAGGATCCTCCTGGCCTCCCAGAGCCCTAAAGTGTGAGCCACCCCACCTGACCTAAGGCCAACTTTGCAACAAAAGACGCCAGCATTTCAAAAGCCTACTGGAGCACAGCTATACTTCTTGTTCATATCACAGGCAATGCTAGTCTTTGGTGGTAGAAAGGTAACACTCTGCCCTTTGTCCCATATTCAGTCATGCGAGGACCAGCATTCTCCCATGGGGGAGGTGCTGCAGACTCCAGGGGGTGGCCTTCTCTACTAGGTCCTCTCCAGCTTCCTGATGCATGACCATGGGGAATGGATCAGAGGACAAGGTTCAGGACCTAGGCCAGAACCAGATACACATGTGCAAACTTCACCCTCATTCTATCACCCAGATTCAGTCACGTGCTGCTGCCTCAAAACAGGGGTTTGTTCTGAAACAGTGCTATTATTTGCCCCAGGAGCTCAGGGGTGTGCCACTAATGGGTAATCTTTAATAAAAGCTATTTGAAGTGTGTCATCTTTTCAGAAATTTCAAACTGGAATATGTCTATTTCAGGAAATCACAGGTAATCAAAGTTTCAACAGGATTTAATCAATTGTTGATTTGAACTAAAAATGACAGTGCCTAGTTCTTTTACATTTTGTAAAAGTATAAAGGTAAAATAAATTTGCTCTCTGCAAATATTGGGGAAGTGAGGCACCCAGAAGGCTTAATGACCCCTGAACCTTGACACTGCCTCCAAGCCACGTCGTGAGCCTTGCCTTAGAATCCTCGCTCTGGGGGACAAGATTGAAAATAGAATCTGAGGAGAGACTGAATCAAGAGAGGAGAGTTTCCATTTGTCCTGGCTGCAAAGATTGGATGGGTTTTTACAATACCTTAAAGTCTTTAGAGGTCTCGGACAGACCCTGTCATTACAGAATGTCTAGACACTAGTTCTGCCGGGTGCCTGGAGCCTTCTTGCCCAGGACTGGCAGTGAGCTCTGTGTGGCCCTTTGATGGGGCTGGTGATGGGAGGAAGGGGCACAGAGGCTGTGCCCCGCCCTGCTCTGCCCTAGTGAGAAAACCACAGCTCGCCTGTTCTCACATGGACAGACCAGGCAGCATCAGTAGGAGGGACTCTGCTATGGTCCTGATGTCTTGATATTGCCAGATGGGGAAAACCTTTCATGGTATGTGATTTCCTGATATTCTGCATAAGGAGGACTGTAAGTTGTGTGTGTGCACACATGTGAGAGAATTGTACAAAACCACCTTTAAACAGACACATTTCTTGTGTAGATCTGAATGTGGATTAGGAGGTTGTCCAGGTAGCCCAGTCCAGGACTGAAAGCCTGCCCGGGGCCTCGGCCCCTTTCTGCCCTATCACTGTCCAGAGCATTTTCATGCCGTTGTCAGAGAGGCAGAGGGTGGAACACCCCTTTGGCTGTCATGCACACTGGCTCAACAAGTTATAATCTGTTTTATTAATATTCCAAGCTTGCCATACAGACGTATTCTGATCTAAAGATGAAAATAAGAAAACATAATGTAAAAGAAAAAAAAGAGAGAACTGGAGCCTAACAGGTATTTATGACTTTCTTTCATTCTTGTCTCTTAAACTTATGTTTCCAATTTTGTTGTTGTTTCTCTGGCAGGAAAGTTTGGGTGAATTTGCTATATGCTTCTGGCCCTGTGACAGGAAGGTCGGGACTCCTCCTTCCTTCTAGGCAGGTAGCCAATTCACCAAAGGAAGTTTATTAGTATCCTACTAAGTGCGAAAGCATTCCAGCAGGTACGGTAAGTTTGAAGAAAAAGTCAATCCAGCTTTTATGATACACACACGTGCACTGTATGTATTGCATACCGCATGCACTTTATGTGTGCGTGTGTTAAGTACCTGCTGTATACCTGGCACTCTGCAGGGTATCAGCTGGAGATGCCTGTGGAGTTCTGGGTCCTGTGAAGGCCTGGAACCACAGAGCACAGGGGCAATGGAAACCATCAAAGTGAAAGGTCTGGGCTAAATACTTTCTCAATAATCCTTGTGAATCTGTTCCCAGGCTCTGTTTTTCATGAGTGCCAGAGCACGCCGCTGGGAACATGGGTGGTGCAGACAACTGCAGTGGCTTTCACACGGGGCCCAGGCTCGATGCCCGCCCCTAGTATGTATAAAAGCCCGGGCTGTGTTCAAAGATGGGGAACATCGACTGATAACAGGCATTTCTTCAGGATGAGCAAGGAGTCAGGACCATGTGACATGATGTGGGGCCAGGACGTGAGTGATGGGGCTGCTGCTGAGAGACAAGGTGTCCAGAAGTGACGCAGAGCCGCCCCAGGGGCGTGCTGGACATGGCTGGGGTCCACGGCGGGTGCTCTGGGAGTTCCCTGAGACCTCAGGCCAGAGGAGTTCTGGGTCCTATGAACTGGAACCACGGAGCACGGTCAATAGCACCGCTGCCTCGGGAGCCGGAGTCGGGTCGGACAGCAGCACATGCGGCCCTGGGGTCTGTTCTGCCCTTCTGCCCACTGCGTCCTTGCCCTAGGAGCCTTGGAGCTCTTCCAGCCCTGGAACACGCTTCTTCCTACCCCAGAGCCCTGCTCGATGCCAGGCTATGAACTCTGCCGCAGTGGACATTTACTAGGGAATGGTGATTTTCAGGGTAACTTTTGCTTACATGCCCAGCCCCTGATTCTCTTCTTCTGAGGGTGTAATTTGGGTGGTGTCTCTGATGCCTGCACAGCACCCAGGGATGCTCCTGGTTGGCTCTTAGGTGAACTACTGCCCAGCAAGCGCCCCAGAGCCCTGCCACGCTGACCCTGCTGGGTCCCACCTCCAGCTCCATGGGAACTGGGCACTGCGTCTCCTGCAGCGCAGAGTGTCTGAGCACAGGCCTGGGTGGGGGCAGCGAGCAGCTCATTAGAGCAGTGAAACTCCCCGCCATGTGCACACACCCCCGTTCACATCTGGCCCTGAATGAGCGCAGACGCCAGCAGATGTTGTGAAGGCTCCGTGGCTTTCTCCCCATTCACAAAAACATGCTGCCTGCTGCTCTCCCATTGGTCTCCAGAACGAGGACATGATTTTCTGAATAACCCTAATTCCACGTCACTTAAAATGAACCAAACCCCTCTTGTCACTGTGGCTTCAAGAAAAGAAGAGAGAAAGGGTGGGGGTGGGAGCATCCTTATAACACTATATATACTTGCCGGGCACAGGGCCGCTCTGTGTGTGTGTGAGAGACAGAGAGAGAGAATGTGAATTAGTTTCTTAGGGCTGCTGTGCCAAAGTATCACAAATTCGGTAGTTTAAACAACAACACCTTGTCTTACTGTTCTAGAGGCTAGAAGTACCAGATCCGGGTCAGAGGGGTGAAGGCTGTGTCCTGTCCCAGGCCTCTCTCCCCAGCTCCTGGGAGCTTCATGCACCCCTTGGCTTACACATGGCCGTCTTCTCCCCATATCCTCACTCCATTTCCCTCTGAGTGTCTACACACCCAGTTTCCCAACCATATTGGATTAAGGCTTGCACTAATGATCTCCTCTCAACTTGATTAACTACGAAGACCTATTTTCAAATAAGTTCATGTGAACAGATGCTGGGGCTTAGGAAGTCAACACCATTTTGCAGGACAAGACTCAGCCCATAATGCCTGTTAAATGACTACAGGACATTTAAAGGTGAAAGGGAACAGAGGCACAGAGAAGGTAAGTTTTGTAATTTTACATTGCACTGGAACTAGATCAGCTCGATTCTGGCCTCCCGCCTGGTACATCATTTAGTACTGCAGAGAAGAGAGGCAGGAGTTTTACCAGCATTGCTCTCATGTCTTTGTTCTATTCACCGTCTCATCCTGTGCCCATCAGACCCTCACACAATCACCAGTGATTTCCTTAACTGTGGTTACATTTTTATCCGATCAATTTAGAAACCGGAAAGGTTCTGTTGTTGTTTTTCCAAGAGTGTGGATATGTAGTCTGCACATTTGGAAGACTATGTGTTTTTAAACCTTTGGTCTGAAGAGTAAGAGGAAATAGACCGGGGTGGGGGTAAAGGGGAGACAGAGAGTGGGAGGGTAAGTGAGTGTTCACGCTCAAACACCCACAGCACGGAGTAAAACCGAGTGATAAATGTAGATTCCTAGAAGCAATGAAGTCCAAAGTTTGAGTTCATTACTGAGTACCTGCTCCTCTGCCCCTGGCTTCTGTGGGGCATCCTTTTCTTTTGGTTTAATTTTGTTTTTTTTTTGTTTTTTTTTTTTGAGACAGAGCCTCAAGCTCTCCCCCTGGGTAGAGTGCCATGGCATCACAGCTCACAGCAGCCTCAACTCCTGGGCTCAAGCGAGTCTTTTGCCTCAGCTTCCCAAGTAGCTAGGACTACAGGCGCCTGCCACAACGCCCAGCTATTTTTTTGGTTGCAGCTGTCATTGTTGTTTGGCAGGCCCAGGCTGGATTCGAACCTGCCACCTTAGGTGCACATGGCTGGCACCTTAGCTACTTGAGCCACAGGTGCTGAGCCATTTTGGTTTAATTTGAATGGGTTTCTGTTTAACATGCAACCAAAGTTGACCTATTTCAATCCTTTCAGGTTCACCTCCATCCTACTGTCACAGAGCATTCTTAAAAGTTGGTAAATTGTGTGCATGAGTTTTATACATGACAGTTATGTCCATTAAACACATACTTTATTTGGTGAAGTTGATACTCTTAAAGTGTGTATTAGTTGCTGTCCTGAAGAAAAGCAAAAAATAAACGTTTATTTTGAAGCTGTATAGTCATACTTTAGGAAAATGATAAAATTAGTAAGATTCTTCCAGAGCCACTTACAAGGTCATTAGGCAATTAAACAAAAAGATAAGACATAGAAATGCTGAAAGTCTGAGTGGTGCCTGTGGCTCAAGAAGTAGGGCGCCGGCCCCATATGCCGGAGGTGGCGGGTTCAAGCCTAGCCCTGGCCAAAAACTGCAAAAAATAAAGAAATGCTTAAAGTCTTATTATTCACTTTCATTTGAAAAGAGAATAAAATAAAAGTAAGGCATATCTGAAAATATCATTTGTCAGAAGAGGAGTAGAATTCCATCAGTAAATGTGGACACAAATTTTCATAAATATATATATAACATGAAGTACTAAGGGGCTAAGAAATTTGGGAGTGGTCCTAGGGATAAAAATAAGAGGATTAGAATTTGCGCAGTGCACACAGGACACTGAATACTCAAGACATGTGTGTGTAACATGTTTCATAATTTAATTTCCATAACAACCTTATGCCGTAGGTACTACTCAGCCCTTTATTCAGATGAAGAAATCAAGACAAATACTTTGAGCCATTTATCCAAACCCATGTGGTGATTGAAACTAGGATTAAAGCATAGACGTCTACAACTCTGGAGTCCACAATTTGTTCCTGCCAATGTTCTGCCTTTCAGTTTGAAGGTGGGCATCCTGATTCTCCTGTATAGCAGGAGCTTACAGCGTACAGACGGGGAGCGGTGGCACATTTGAATCTATGGGGACCTCTACCTGATCTCAACCAGAGATCTCCTACCTAGACATGATGGATTCAGAGTTCTCGGATTACTTTGGAAACACTATCCCATTGCTTTAAGAAGCTTGAAAGCCATTATCACAAGCCATTGACGGGTTATTTTTGTCCAAGGAATACTTGTTCAATGCCACTGGATCTAAGACTTCATAAAGAAATAAGTTATGACCTTCATTAAAAATGAAAAAGCTTAGCATGGTGCTTTAACACAAAGTCCAAATAAAGAAAACTGGCTATGGTATGGGCATCACAACATCACCTGAAACCGGGACATCAACGTATAGTCAATTCAAAAGGTGAAGAGGAGAATTAATCATAAAAACTTTTAAAATACAGGTACATCTCCCTCTGCGATGTCAGTGTGCAAAATTAATGATATAATGGTTCTGGCTTCAAACGTACCAAGAATATGCCTAAGAAGAAATACTTTGTGTTTTAAAAGGCATATGTATCCAAAAGTAAGGTTTCCATAAAGCACACGGCACAGAGCTGGTTTGGACCTGACACTCTTTAGTGGTTCTGGTTTCCTCTGTGGGTAGCTGTTTTCAGGGCACAAATAAGTTGTTGATTTAGGTTGAATCAGCAGAGGCAAATGGACTGAGAAGCTGGGGTCACATTGGTGCAAAGGTTGTTGTTTAGCACAGGACAAATAATGATATTCATTATGAAGGAGGCAGATGCAAGTCTCAGGCAGCAAGGGTGGAAGGCAGCTCAGCTGATGGTGTTCTGAGGCGGTGACTGCAGAGTGACAGGAGTGCCCTCCCGCTCAACCCGGAGCTGAATGTGTGGGTTAAAGTCAGCCTCCACCCTGTAATGCTGCGGGACTGCCCGACCTCTCTGAGCCCTGGTATGAAATGGCACCACTAAGAAAGTTTATAGCAAGGTTAACAATCAGTTGTGTTTACAAAGCAAGTCACATAATACACGTTCCTGTTTTGTTCTTCCTACAACATGCCTCATGCTACTTTTCATTATATTCCCTGCTACACTGGAAGCTCCTGGGCCAGGGACCGTGTCAGTCTTCGGCTGCCCAACAGCCAGCAACGCGTGCCTGGCACAGGGCGGAGCTGGACAGACATCGGGTGAATGAACAGATGCTGCTGACAGCACTTGGTTCAGCATAAGGAATCGTTACTGGTACTTTCTCCAGTTCTCAACTGTCAACAGGTTAGTTTGGTGTACAGAGAAGACCCTCCCCCTAGAAGCTCTTCATGGGGATTGAGGCACCAGGTCACATCACCATGATGCACCAGCATCTCCCTGATGCTGGCCTGTCTCCAGAGCACCTCCTCCAATCTCCACCTCATGAGAGCCCTGGCTCGAGGGAGCAGCCCATTCTGGAGAGGAGAGCTCTGTGCTCTCCTTGTTCCCCAGCTCTTGTTCCCCAGCTCCACCTGCCCTCCTGCCCCAGCTCCTTGTTCCCCAGCTCCACCTGCCCTCCTGCCCCTTCTCAGCCCTTTCTACCTTCTGCTCCCTGGTCCCATCTTGCCCCAGACCACTGTCTGAAGTGGGAGCAGTCTCGCCTTAGGTGATTTATGGGCCAGTGACCAGAGGTCAGAGCACAGACTATTCTGCAGGCGCCCCGAGGGGCCCTGTGAGGTGCCGAGAATCCAAGCACAATGTGGCACCGGATGTCACCAGGCAGCCAAAACAAGCCTGTTTTCTCCCCACCCGGTGACCCACAGGGCCTGGTTCTGCAGCTGCAGTCCCCAGACTGCTAAATACACAACAGAGGACAAGATTACCAGGAGGCCAAGACCCCTGGGGTTTGAGTGTGGGACATTGCCTCAGATTTGGGGGGGGTCCGTTTCTGCCTTGGATTATGTTTGCCTAAAAAATGTGCTGAAGATGACAAGATTCTTGTGGAATTTGACATGGAAATGGCCAAATTGCAGGTCATTCCCTCAGTCACTTAGTCAGCATCCTAGGGCTTACAGAGGAGCATTGGGCATTGGGCAGGGATGGAGCCAGACCGGCACACAGGCCTCAGGTTGCAGGGTGTTTATTCCAGCTCCCAGTCCAGCTCTTGCTCTCTGCGAGACCTCAGGCAGCTCGCTCTTCCTCGTGGCAATAGACTGAGAAAATGCGTATCCACACCTAGGGCCTCAACAGCATAATGCCTATTACTATGATAGCCTAATAGATTTAAATAAAAGTCCTGCTTCCAAGAATCTGGTTTGAGTTCTCTGCACTTAAACCCCACTGCCGAAAAGAATGAGCTGGAGAATCTTTAAAGAAGGCCCGTGCGTGGGCCCCACCTCCAGAGATCCTGGGGATGTTGCTAAATCTCAGGAACTCCCTGCTGCATTCTAATATGCATCCAGGATTGAGGGAGACTGTTTGGTAAGACAAATTTAACACATGGCATAATTAGAAAAAAGTTTGTCGCTAAAAATCTATAGGGGCTTTCAAACAATTTTAGTCCTGACGGCAATAGTCTCATCCAAGTTAAGCAAAGGAGCTTTGTGAATTTCCCGGACGTTCACTGAACATCTAACAATTATATCTAGAGGCTTCTTCCAAAATGCAAATTTACCTGCTGGATAAAAATTTCCCTTCTCTTGGGCAAGAGTCCTTGCTTCTTTCTCCTGTCTGCCCTCTCCCCTGTCGGCCAAAACACCGGAAACTTTTCTCTCCATTTGCCCATTCAGATATTTTCTCTGCACATGCAATTCCCATGAAAGTTAAACCAAACAGAACAGGAGGAAAAATAGAGGTTATTAAGTGCCTTTTATAATCTTCCTCTCCCCAGTTCCCTTTCCCCACCTCTCCAAACCCAGGCTCACTTGATTTCAATTATGAACATCAAGCCTTGGGCATTTGGGGACACTGCCAACTCCACATCCACCTTGTAGCTTCACTGCCTCCCTCTCCTATTACTGTGGCCCAACGCCCCAGTCAGCTCTGACCTTGAATACTGAAGACAGAATGAACATCAAACACGGACATGGGTGTTTTATGCCGATAGTACTTTTAAACCACCATCTTCCCCCAGCAACATTCCTCTTTCCCTAATCAGATAGCAGTAAATAATCTCCCTGGAAACCTGAAACAGAGGTGAGGCGGTTCAATATAAGATGTAAGTAATTATCCAAGGCCGCAGAGAGGAGAGTTAGGCATTCCTGTCTCCCACTTCCCAACACAAGGCCTAGCTGTCTGTTTACAGAACAAAATGTTGCCGTAATAGCCTAATTGATTTATAATGTTTTTTTCCATATTGGACCATGTGTGCAATTAGTTACTGAAAAAGGAGACACAGCTCAGCTCAGTTGCAGCATCTGCTGCTAGTCAGGGACACACAATTTCATGCCCTATTTTCCAGACGACTTGATCAACATTCAGAGACTTGGCCAGAGCTTCAAAGGAAGCTAGGGAAGCTCAGGTATAATGGGACCTGGGAGAACCGTCACAGATGGAAAGGAAACACACCAAAGTCTCAAAACGCAACCCAAACATACACCGCTGAGGGCAAGAGGAGAACAGGTGCCCTGTCTCTTCCCTCCCCAGCCCCTTCATTCATCCTTTGGTCCATAAAACAACTGTGCATGGAACACTTACTGGGTGCCGGTTCTGTTGATTGCACAGTGGTAAGCAGATGAGCATGTCCCACACTTGTATGGAGTCCACAGTGAGTGTGGGAGGGACAGCACCATAGTCACACAAAGGAAAATATGAATGTGGCCGTGGCGTCTGTTGAGAGGGAAGTACAGTGCTCTGAGTCAGAGGAGATTCCTCTGAGGAAGGGCTGAGAACTCTGAGACCTGAAGTTTGAGTAGAGATTACCTCCTGAGAGAAGGAAGGCACTTCAGATGGAGTTAGTAGCAGGTTAGAGAAAAGATGTTGGTGAATTTTCGTAATTGTGGGAAGGCTGGTGTGCCCACAGCCTAGGAGAGAGAGGAGGTGGTGAGCCTGGCAATGGCAAGTGGGTGCCAGAGAGCTTCTCCCCGAATGACCATGTCCAGGTGCCTGACCCTGGAGGTATACATGGGGGGCTGGTAGTGAGTGTCTCAGCTCAATGATTATATGAAATTAGTCACTGCATGAGAAAATCTTACAGATTATATATGAAGAAAACTTTTTTTCTTTCTTTTGAGACAGAGTCTCACTCTGTCACTCAGCTAAAGTGCAGTGGCATCATCATAGCTCACAGCAACTTCAACTCTTAGGCTCAAGCAATCCACTTGCCCCAGCCTCCCAAGTAGCTGAGAGGTGCCCACCCCTACACCCAGCTGGTTTTTCTATTTTTAGTAGAGATGGGGTCTTGTTCTTGCTCAGCCTGGTCTCAGACTCCAGAGCTCAGGTGATCCATCTGCCTCTGCCTCCCAGAGTGCTAGGATTAGAGATGTGAGCCTTCACTCCTGGTCTATGAAGAAAAATTAGCAGAAGCTTTTCCAAACTTGAGCCATCCTCAACTATGAATAGAATCAATCATTCATGCAAGAAATAGACATATCTTTCTGTTCTCTCTGCAAAAACTGTTATTACACAATTGTTGTTTTTTGAATTTGTGATCAAAGAATGCAGCAAAAAATAAATAAATAAATAAAGTCCAGGCAGTGTATTAACATTCGATTGTGTAGTGCTTGTGATATTTGTCTATGTTTTGTTAGTACTACTAATAAAATGACTTTAAACTTATTTTTTAAAGTAGTTGGGGGGAGAGCAGAAAAATGAACTTGTT